>CAJUYI010000786.1:0-24079 GCA_910591695.1 Galerucella pusilla
AATTCTAATGCCAGAATCGAGTTTGGCAGTCCCAAAAACCCCAGAGTACCGATTTTTGAGCGATTTTCCTGCACGCTGCCATTCCTTTCCCAATAGGGTACAAGCATAAATTTTGCTATTGGTGGGAATTGACGTCTCCTAACACCTTGCAAGTCTATTTTTTCAAAAAAATATAATCTTTACTTTTAAAACTACTTTAAAAATCATAAAATTTGAAAGTCCGCCAAAACGCGCTTTACGTCATAAATATGGCTGCCCCATGGAGTGACGTCATTAAATTTGTTGACGTTCATAAATTCGAGCAGCATAAATGAGTCTACTTTGGACAAGATAGTTTGTGCTTTTACAAAACCTTCGCTAGCCGTATCTTTACTCACAAAATATGAAAGAATCGTCACTAAACACTGAACTAGTAAATAAAATATTTTCTTCTAAATATCGAATATTTATGTCCACTTTCCACTTTACGTTGACCTTTAGAAATAAAAAAAGCACACATAAACACGTAATGGTAATCACATGGTATGACATCACACGTATCATCGGTAGCGTTCGGAAATCCTCGGTGGTGGTCGGAAACTGCCATAAAATTTGAATTTTATTTTAAAATTTGGAAGTAATTTCCAATGGAAATTGGTTTATTTCCTATTATTAGTAATATAAATTATGTGTGTACTCTATTCACCCCCCGCGTATGCCCGGGTAATTCCAATGCCAGAATCGAGTTTGGCAGAACCGAAAATACCCGAGTAACGATCTCCGAGCGATTTTTCCGAGTTTCCAATCGTTCCCATAATGTAAGTAATGATTCCAAAAATGCATTTTCCGGCCCAGGGGACCTATTCTCAGCATATGCAAATTTGCATTCGCATATAACAATTTACGAATGGCTACATGCGCATTCGTAATGAATATTGTATTCTTTCCTATTCGCATACGTGGTTCGCAAGTGTTTACGAACGGTTAGCTAAACACACTCGCGTAAACATGGCAATACAGCATTAGCACATGCTGTGGCTCAGCTGATGTTTATCAAATCCCCTGACGTACAATATTTAAAATTTTCGGATTCTACCCAATTCTACCCTCGTTTTATCGTTTACTGCTAGAAGTGTTCTGGGGTTCCAAGGGAAATTATTTGAACTCAAATTCTGATTTTTGTTAATTCTAGCATACAAGAATAATGGATATTAATAAAGGTGAATATAAAGGCATCTTGCAAACTGCTATAGGTATTTTGAGATTTCGCCGTCTTTCATAAATTCGGGGTGCTCTCTCCTCAGCATATAATGCTTGGATTAAAAGCGAGTGAACAAACTGTGCAGCCATTTATTTAATGACGAAAAGTCTCACAAAACTAACTCGAACTCAAAATCACGAATAAATTGTAATACACCCATTGACATATAATAATACACTTTAAAACATATACAAAAGCGAGGTTATGTATGGCAAATACGCATTCGTATATGTGATTCACTTAAAATATCCCGCTCGCTGCAATTTCGAATGATACATACGCATGCGAAGCAATTGCGAATGTTCAAAAATAGCAAGCTTCGCATTTATAAATATTACGTATGCGTATCTCAACATTCAGCAGCTGAGAATAGGTCCCCAGAGGTCGTTTTTCAAAAAAGTGCTGACCCACATTTTTCCCAGCCTTTTCTGGAACCTTCCCGAACCCAATGCAGAAATCCGCATCTCGATATCTGTTGTGCTCCAAAATTTCCCCTATTCGGGTGTTTTTGTTCTAAATGCCCTGTACTAAAAAGTCATGAGGTAAAAAAAAAAACTTAAATACACGGAAAAAAAGACTGCATTTCACTAAAGTAATGTAATAGTGTAGGACTCGGTAGGTTTATTTATTACAACTCAATAATTTTGTAATCGACAAACCGTAGCACTCCATATTTATTTGAATGTTATTTTGAATTGGAATGAAAACACTCGTCAAACTAAAATTAATTTGTATCCATCATTAATGCATAGAATAGAGTTGGGTATATCGTACCAGTTTTCTTTACGTCATCTGAAATGTTAAAATATCGAGAAAATAGAGCGGATTAAAATCAGGATAGCTTCTTTGGTACATTGTCCAAATTAACAGATTATGGTTGGCAATATGTTTTGCTTTTTCATAATAAGATCTCAGTGTGACAAGTAAAGAAAAAAGACCTTATAGAGCTGTTACAACTAAAAGTTATCCAAGAGGATTACACACAATTTTTTGAAGGAATACTAACTACTAATCACATTAACTAGTCATTTTTAACGGGCTAAACTTGAAAATTAATTACTTGCAAATAATTAAGCAAATGAGGTGAATGCATAGGATTCACTTCCAAATTGTGTTAAGTGCTATGATTAATGAATTTGTAATTAAATTGCTAATTAAGTAACTCACTCCCATTTTGCTTTAATATATATACAATGTGTTATTCATAAGATGCGACATAGGGATTCCTGTAAAAAACTGTCAAACGCGAGCTAACTTTTTAACCAAATAGCGTTCATAAAAAATAATAACAGATATGGAAAGGTCGTTGAAAAATAAGTTCAAATGCACTTTTAATTTTGTTTGGAATCTTCTGTGGAACCACAAAGGATTACATAAGAGGGGAAGTCGGGAACTGGCTAGTTAAGGAACACCAACTCGAACAGAGGCTGACACAAGGACACCTCCATACTAAGAGTCTAATGAATAAGTTAGACAAGGAACTCTCGTTCCAGGCTGTTGAAACTGGGAAAGAGAACTTTGAAGACAGTTACCGACCTGGTACCCTGAGGAAGCATTTGCACAGTATGGGCAAAGTTAGAGAGCCCCTGTGCAGAAAATATGAACTCTACGATGAAACACCTACTCACATACTCTGCTTCTGTGAGAACAGAAGCACTTTGGAGTGGAAATAACACAACCATCACAACTACAGAAGATCCCTCCAGATAAACTGGTTGCCTTTATAGAAGACACGAAGCTTCTGGAATGGAAGTAAGTAGATAACAATGGGTAATGGTGCAAAGATTCAGTTCAAGTGCCTGGGCTGTTGAGCCCAACCCAAGCTTATGAATGAATGAATGTATTAAAAGGGTTTGGTAGATACATTTCATGTAAAATAGCAGAGAGCTTCAAAGTTTTTAACTTAAATTGTAAAATATTAGCAAATAGTCACTTAACACTTTTGTGCGCTAAACAATTTTTTGTGAGTGTGTTTGGGAGCCGTTCTGATGCCGGGAGCACTGCAGCCTGTTAGCTTATTGTACTCTACTCCCACATTTATTCCACCAATCCAGTTATCCCCGTACCTTCGGGTAGACGATATAAGTCCATTGGATGTGTGCCATATATTTCGGGTGGCACATTGGCTTCTCCGAAGATTGTTTGTCTCCTCGAGTCCAGTGCCTCACAGTCAGATGAGATATGGGTTACGGCCTCGGTCTCCATGCCACAAAGTCTGCAGCTGATGTCTCCGTTATATAACCCTATTTTATGAAGGTGATCTTTTACCGGGGTATGACCTGTTAAATAACCTGTAATAATTCTTAGCTTATTCCTACTGATATTCAGTAGTTCTTCGGTCCGTTTTACACATGTGTCACCTATGAAGGTTTTACTGTGTACCTGCTTTGGAGTGTTCCTCCACTGAAGTTTATGTTGGTTTTGTACCCCTTTTTGTATTTGCCCTCGGACTACCTTCTTTGTGGTCCCAAGAGCTGGTTCTGGTCCAACCTGTTGCTGAACCTCTTCTCGCGAGTTCATCAGCTTGTTCATTTCCAGAAATACCGTTATGTCCCGGGACACCAACACTAATCTTACTTTAATGTGGTCTGCTAGTTCATTCAGTTCTTTCTGGCATTCTTCCACCAGTCTGGATGTTACCTTTCGGCTGTTCAAAGCTGCAAGGGCTGCTTGGCTGTCAGTTAGTATGTTTATCCTATGAGTGTCAGGCCTATATTTGTTAATTCTGACCCATTCTAGGATAGCATAAATCTCTGCCTGGAATACAGTGAAAAGGAGCATCTTGTGTTTCTCATTTCACTATACACACCTGCTCCTGTACCTTCCCCAGTCTGTGACCCGTCTGTGTACCAGGTCTCTCCTCGGGGAAGCTTCAGTCTGCTTGGGTCTTGCCAGTCCTTTCTGTGAGGTATTTTTACCTGGGACTGAGGAGAAGTTTAGTGGCCATATAGTCTGTTTTCGCTAAACCATAGGTAGGCTAGTTGAAATTATGTTGTTTTCATAGCTCTCTAATTTTAGCACATTTTGTTAAATACTAAAACACTTAGGTATTGTTCCATATTATTAGAAAAATTATTAACTTACATGTATTAACTAAGCTTGAACTCATGACACTTACCTGGACAACAAAATTCGCTTATACAAAGGGCTGAAGAGCTAGACTGGCAATAACGTTTATTTTTTATTGTCGTTAAGTATTCTACTTCGTGCTGGAGTACGGACCAGATACAGTTGGCAGAAGCAAACGTGAGTCCTGATGGGCGTGTTCATGTCGCTGTAGTTGTATGTTTGTAGTAACAATTCGATATTTTGAATCGATAACCAAATATCGATACCATAAATGTCAACTGTTAAGAGATATGTAAACAAAGTCAAACTTGCTAAAAATGTAACGTGAATGTAACTCATATTAATGAAAAAATTTATATTGTACCAAAAATAAAACTACCGTTTGCCTTAAATGTCTATATTTTCAAATTACATGACTGTATTAATGTCATGAAAAAGGAGGGTCAAGTTTCTATGGAAAGCAACAAAATATGAACTGGTTATAGTCCAGTGTTGCCGATGCGAAAATGAAAATTACCCGAACTTACTATTCAAATTATTGGAATTTGTCAAAATTACCAAAAGGACACATTGGTTATCTAAATAAAGTCTTCGACCCCAGTCAATATGGAAAATCCCCAAAAACAATAGCCATTTTATATATCCCTTCTACAAAATATTCGAAAAACTATTGGATCCAAATTAGTGAAATTGTCTAAAAATCGGATAATCATCCTAGCATTGACAACACTGATACAGAATGAATAGAATTATGTATGTTGATGAAATCACTCGGTCATATTATTTCGATTATATTTAACAATTACTAATGGACAATCGTTAATATTGGCCCTTGATTGGCTGCTTGCGATGACCTTATTTTAGTTCGCATATTTTCTGGGGCTCATGTTTGGTTCTGACAACTGTACATTGAGGCAAGCTTTGCAGAGAATAAAAGTGGAGGGCCAAAAATCCACAATTTCTTTTAAATAACCTAGAGGTACGATTTATCAAGCGTTACGAAATACCCTACTTCACCCTATATACTAGTGTTTTTTCTATTATCTCGCTCATTTTATATTTAACACTAATTACACGTTTTCAATAAAATCCGTGTTACTTTTTTAATTATTATAATCGATACGAACACTCTATACCTATTTGATTTATTATATTATTTCAAAGTATTTAAAAATTAACGTTCGAACTCATTCGGTTGATTTGGATATAAAATGGATTTTTAGAAAAAAATTTGTAGGTGAAAATAATTGCGGTTTTATAACAACGAAAATTTGAGCTTTTTCACAACAACAAAAAAATGATTGCTGCAGGTGTGTATGTGTTTCATGAAATTAGTTTTTGAAGTATTTTTCATGGAAAGTTGGAATAGCCTAAGTCTACCTATATTAACACGGCGAAAAAGTTGGACTCATGATGCGAAATTGCTGCGAAAATAAACAACTCTGGAATTCTGGATAGGAGAATGTAGTGGTATAGTATAACATACGGGGTCTAATATAATTAATAAAACAGTTGAGAAAACTAAAAAAAACATACTTTTTTTAGGAGATTATTGAGATGTTTTCCAACTGCAATAAAAAGTTAAATAACTCGATAAAATTAAATAATTTCCAGATATTATTTTGGTAACTTTACGTAATCAAACCACAATATTTATTATGTTTACGCTAAATCTTACATATACTTACAACACTACATATTTTTATACAATACAGATCTGTAACTCACATACTATTGCAAAATCAAAAGCACATAAGTCAAAAGCTCGGTCACTAGTAGCTATGGAAAGCTTATATTATTGATTATATTATTGATTATATTATTGATGAGATAAAATCGGATGACTTAATGAGGCAACCCATTGAAACAACGGCCACGAGATATAGGTTTAATGATAAGTTCCAAATAACTGTAGGTACCAGATAGAGAAGACTGCAAGAAACGTGATAGAGTTCATATAATAACATTCTTGGTGTGCGTCATCGATTGTTAATGTCCTTCTAACACATTACGTTGGCAGAAATGGAAAAAATGGAAGGTCTTTGATTAATCCCAATCAAAATATCACAATAATGAACCGTTTAAATGTATTACAAACGTTAACCGTTGATGTTTAGATTACGTTCAAGCTCAACCTATCAATCGAGGGTTTAAAATACTATGAAGGCGTTACTTTCGTAGCGGCAATAAGTCTTACGTCTTTTTCTACTGTAACACTGACAGTTCTTGACAGGACTGTACTTTGTTGTTTACGGTCAATTATTATTTATGAAAAGTGAATATTAATCTTATTGTTTTATTTATATGAATAATACAAAAATATGCATGAATACACGGAAAAACATCAGTATTTTGGAAGTTCTCAAGTATTGTCAGTTAGAAAAAGAAGCTGGTAATTATTAATTGCATAGCGTTTTCGAATTTGGCTGAATACAATCCTGATGATCTTATTTATCAAATTTAAGGTTATCTATATGTCAAAATAGCGAATAAATTAAACGATATGCCGAAAACCCGGATATACGTCACAATCGATGACGCACACCAAGAAGGGTATTATTTTAACTATATACAACCTGGTATATGGACGAATCCAAGTCAGAAGTATAGTTTGTTCAGCCATCCTTTGCCGTTACGTCATACATTGTCCAGCTTGCTCTCTCATTCATGAAATAGATGAGACGGAATTATGACGTCATTTACGTATTTCTTATCTAAGGTCGACATAAATTTTATCTGTTACTTTTGACAATTCAGTTGTCATATTTTGAAAACAATTCTTAGCATATGCCATTGATTATAATTTTGAGGTTGAGTGTAAAATAACATTCAACAAATATGTAAGACATACGTAAAACAGCAGAATACGTCACCGATTATGACATAACGGCAAAGGATGGTTGAACAAACTATAGGTGTATGAGAACTAGAAACAACAACTATAAACAAAAAAAATAGAAAATCTGAAAATACTAGGAAGAAAAAGAAAGAAATGAAAAGGACTAAACAGAAACATCAATAGGAAAGGAAGCAGATGGAGAAAATATAGTCCGACATATGAAAGCAAGGAGATTGGAAAGGATAGGAGACGTAAAACCGAGGTCCCGAGTCTATGGATGTTGGGCTCGTTAAAGAACACTACCACTGGTTGGAACACTAGTGGATTCGCCAAAATTTCCGATTAGGGGTAGAGTGCTCCCGGCGCCGGTGATTAGCCTCAGTCGCAGAAATAGACCGACATTAAATAACAGAATAAGAAAATTCTTTTTTTATTGGTGAACCATTTTACCCATTTAAAGCACGCCTCAGCGTGTTTGAATCGAAGCGCGTGTTTTATAGTTACCGTGGCAACATCAACAACTCGAGAAACGAAGTCTTAATCTATGGTCTAAACTAAATCATGTCTAAATGACAAATTTTTCATCATTGATCTGACAGGAGTAGTTTGTAACGTCAAATTTATAAATTAAAATGGAAAATGCTGTTGGTATTGTTTGAAATATCAATATTTCGATTTTTCAAATCTGAGGAAGTGGTATTTAAATTAATACTATTGACTTTCACAGAACTCAATCAGGTTGAACTTCCATCAAAATACAAATTAGTTTATGTTTTTCTCATTTCCATGACAACGCAAGGTATACATCATTGCTTTCGTTTATTTTTTTTTTTTTTTTTTTTTTTTTTTTTTTTCAATGAACAATTAACTTTTATTCAATAAAATACATAAAATTTACAGGGAGGGCATAAATATAAATAAATCTATTTGAGTGTATATAAATAAATTTTGCGAAGAGACCAAATAAAGCATTGGTTCAAAATGAAAATATTCAATTAAGAAACTAAAAAGTTATTGACTTAAAGGTGGGAATTCGCGCCCTCTTGCTCATAGAAGAGAACGTACGCTTCCCCACTGATTAATGATTTCGACGATATTGATGACACCCTTTCGCGCCCTCTTGCTCATAGAAGAGAACGTACGCTTCCCCACTGATTAATGATTTCGACGATATTGATGACACCCTCGAATCATTATACTCGTGCCACTGGCCCGTGTAGGGATGTCGACAGTATGCCGTATAGTGTCCACTATAAGTGGTTCCGCTGTGATTTGATATGGCGTAGAGGTTATACCTAAAGGGTGCCATATTATCAGCCGCATAATGGCTCATATCAAGCCCTTCTATTGGAAAATCTACGGTAACATCAAGTTTTCCCCTAAATCTTTCCATCGGCGAAAAGCGCTTCAAGTGAATTACCAAGATTTTCGGGAATTCGTGTATGGACAACGATTTAGTGCATCGTCGACGTTCTTTACATTTCGAACATGTCGGTTTTTCATCACCGTCGAGTGATTCTTCACTCGTAAACGAATCCAAACATTGAGAAAGACGTAATTGACCTGTTCTTTGCGGTATGGGAAGAGATAGATCCCAAAAGGGATCGAAGGTAACGAAACAATGACCGCAATGTGTGCACTTGAGTGTTGATTTTAATTGACCGACGAAGTTGTCTACTATCTTGGAGTTGTCCATGCGCAGATATCTTATCCAAGACTCTTGCGCTTTTTCATTGTCACTGAGTTTTTCATCAATCTCTGATAATAAAGGCTTCGGTTTTTCATGTACCCTGTTGACGTCTTCGTGGAGTCCTTCTAAGAGGTGACGAAGGAACTCCTGCGCATCTTGTTGAGCGTATCCCATGAGCCTCGGAGCGAATCGTTGAAATTGACTTTTTAATGACACAGTATTAACTACTCTGTCCGAACCGTCTTCAGACCAAAGCTCCTTTATAACTTCAGCAAACGCTTTAATCAGTGCTCCTTTCATGCTGGATATGCTCGTGTTAATATCTCTCATGTGTGCATCTTCCTTTAAATATTCTAAAAGCCACCTTGTGTTTGATAGGCATTGGATAACGCTATTCATGAAACATGTGTTACCGATATTCTTAAGGCCGCTGAGACCCAAAGATTTTTGGGGAACACCGTCCAAGGATCGGATTGTGGAGTAATTGTTAAGAGCCCTTTCGCCACTACTATCATCATCCGAATAATCTCGGATTCGGTGATTTTCTCTCTCACTTGATCGACGGGATAGCGAATTCGAATTAAGGCTATTCGCTATCAAATTCGATGGGGAGATTGCGGTTTTGGTAAGTTTGGGTGATGTTGATAGATCAGTAGTTTGTATAATTTTGCTAATATATTCCTTGGTATTCAAATCATTTTCGGAAAAGTCCTTTTGTTCTGGTTGAGTTTCATCCCTTCTCTGAAAATCTTTGGTGGAAATTGAAATGTAGGAAGAAAAGTTGTTGACTCTCGAATTATTTTTAGAGAGGGAATGGCTGCCGCTTGCTTTTTCAGCAACTAGGTCCCTATCGACTTCTGACCCATTTTTTATTTCGACGTCTTCATTTACTTCCAATTTTGAATTTGACTTTTTCTTTGATGTCTTCAACTTTAGTGGAGGTGAACCAGTTTTATATTTTATTTTGGTCAAAGATAATTTGTTTCGCATAGGAATCGCATCATTCTCTAGTATTGTCATATTTTCCAGTATTCCTATGATTGGGACATCATCTGGCTGATGGTTATCTATATTTTTTAGTCCGCTGAGGCCCAAAAGCTTGTTGGAGGCATAATTTTTAAAATTATCAACGCATATATTATCAGATAGTACACCTGCTGAAGAAGAGAATGAAGATGGTAAAGAAGAACTTCGGAAAAAGGAAAGATCACATTTTTTAGGGTCGATAATGTGAGGTTGTTTGAAAATGATAGAAGGATTAGGCTTCATGTGATTAGGCTTCATGAAAAGTTCTTCTAGAGGCTTAGAACGGGGAAACGTACCCAGAAAAGAGGAAGCGTTTCCTCTTTGAATGGCAATACTTATTTGTTGTATGAAGAATAAAGTTGCTCTTGGATCATTGGTTTCTACAGATATTTTTTTACCGATCTCTTTAATGAATTTTAAAGCTTCATGACCGAAAACACCAGAGGTTTCAATAGCTACGGGTACAAAAATATAAATGTTTTCCAAATTTTTGTATTTATTGATTTTAAAACTTTCGCCATGTAATGCAGCAGCACCTGCGGAAGTAGATGTGGATCGGACATGAGACGGAGCCCAAGTGTCAGTACAAGTGAAATCCCAGACTACGGGTCTGCCGCGTTGCCAAGGAATGAGAGTCATACCATCTGGACGTTTACCGTCGTCGCGGCAAGTACCTAATGGTTCCAACGAACAGGGAATCTTTGCAGATGACAGGCCTCGTTTGAGAAGGTCATTTACTGCATAATGACGTGAAAAACGGCCAGCACTTAATTTGTAGCTTAGGCCGTGTCTACCATATTCATCAACATCAGCTCCGCAACGACAGCGATGTTTGACACAAAGTTGACAGCCTAAACGGAGACCAATGGAAATCCGGAAACTTTCGTCATCTAAAAGCGTTCCTAATGGGGCCGACGGCAAAGCGTTCAACCATGCTCCTGATTCCTTTGAAAATGCTGCATTCAAACGAGCCTTGTCTGGTAAATTAATAGCTTTCTGAAGCAGATTTTCTTTTTCAATATTCATTAAAGGAATATCCCAGGATTTTTGAAAACATTTATATTCATCGGGCACAACTTTGTTGGACTTTCTTGACCAAATATTTTTTGCCTCCAATAATAACGGGTCTTGTGTGGGGAAAGATTTAGGAAGAATATAATTGATAAATTTTTCTGAACTATATAATGACGATAAAAAAGAAGGAAGAGCGACTGAAACGATGGAGCGAATTCCTATACCTCCATATGAAACAGGTAGTGAAGCTTGTTTCCAAGAAAGCTCCTCCATTTTAATATTAATTAATGTCTCTAATGAATGACGAATGGTATTGTCAAAATTGATTAAGATATCATTATGTAACCAGGTTGGACTACATCTCAAGATATATGTTAATTTTGGAATCAATAGGCAGTTCCTGAGAAGGTAATAAGCAATATGTGTCGGTAACCAGGATAAACGAGATGACATTTTTTTGAAAAAGGACAGTTTTTCATTGAAAGCTGAAAAAAAGGATTCTTTTAATAAAGGAGCGCCTAATAGAAATAAATTTTGTCTATTGGTAATTGTTATGCCTGGTGCTACAGAATTAAATTTATCAATGATTAGATTAGTTGGTGATTCTAAGAAAAATAACTCGCATTTGCTGAAATTGAGTTCAAGACCAATATCCTTGGAATTGTTTATAATATAGACAAGAGACTTGAACACGGAATCAGTATCACCACCTAAAGAACCATCATCAAGGTACCAAGCATTGAATTCTGTGTCAATGTTGCTTATAAGCCCGTGTATCGATAGGCAGAATAGGAGAGGTGCCAAAGGGTCCCCTTGCTGGACGCCTCTTCAACCATTTGTGCGTGACGCCTCAGTCGTTATGACTTTTGAGCAAAATGAACACGATTTTTTAGGTTCCTCAAAACCACTTGTCATGTGCCAATGCCAATGAATTTCCTGTGTTGTTAGAAGAACAGTTTTTAGTAGTAATAACCCAAGGACATTGATAATTGTTCGGAAAATTTTATGACAGATTTCGAAAGCTTGTTGCTTGGAAACAGACCGACGCCGTAGGTCTGTTGCCTACAAGCAACAAGCTTGAGAAAGTTGTCATACAATTTTTGATCATTTATCAATGTCCGAGGGTTATTCGAATAGAAAATTTTTTACCAATTATAGAATTACAACCTAATCGTCACATTTCCAAATATTGAATATTTGAAACTTCAAAATCGAAATAATCAATAGGTATGTGTCCATAGCAACGTGAAAACAGCCCATGGTCTGTTATAATATCAGTGAAATTGACATGATTGGGTGAAATTGTTCAAATGATAAAAAATAAGAAAATTTTATAGTTTATTGGAGCTGTCAAAAAATTTTCAATTATAATGTTGTTGATAATATAATTTCGCATATTTAGATATTTTTAGTGAGGTTTAAATCTTAATCGGCACAATCTTAACCTTTAAATAAACGTCAAACCGGACAAACGTCAAATATTTAATGTCCGTGGCTTGAAGCTCATACGCCCGGTAATAAACGAACGGAATCCAGTCACTACGAGATGCTACTAGCAGCCAAAAGTGAATAATCGAAAGCACCTATTTACATCACGAATTCAACCATTTGACATTTGGTTCTTATTTCCATCTATGATTTCCATTTCTTGTTGTTGTAGTAGTTATAGACTAGTATTTATAATTTCAAAGTGCACCAATAAAAAAAAATAGCGTAAAGTATTCGTGGATAACTGGTCTTTAAAACACTTGCTCTATTTCGCAAATCGCAAATGTGATTTCAGCGTTATCTCCAGTCCAGAATGATGCTCTTAGAGCTTCTTTACGGATGATATATACCTTGTACTGATAAGGCGCAAACACGCCGAAACCGGTCTGCAAGTGACATTGTCACTTCTAATTACAAACCAAAATGGTTGATTGAATCTTGCTGTTATACCAACCCCGTTTAACTTAAAGGGGTAATTCATTGTCTGCCGGGGCATATAGCACGAGAAGTACATGTTTCTTTTCAGTGAACGAACTACTTTTTTAAACTTGTGAGGCGTTATAATAGAATAATATTATGATCTTGACATTTATCGATAAAATACTTTAAATAAATATGACAATTGTTACAATAAACTGTAATTAGGTAAATACCAACAGAAATATTATAGTATATTAAGTATTAAGAACGGTAAGGGTTGTTTACCGATCGACAGCAATGTTTAAAGGCTGAGCATAGCGAAGCCTCCAATTTTGCTGGAGACCGGTATTACCCTTAACGTTCGAGATGCTTATACCATTTTTTGCACGATCGTCCCTATTGAAATAAATTTCGAATGGAATGATTTAAATTTCTTCGAAATGAACGAAATGTCAAAAGTGACATTTATACTTCTCGATCAGTTTAAAATATAATTTGTATTTTAGTGAAATTGTTTTGATTCCATTTATTACTGTTTATATTGTTCCGTTCGGTTCTGTTCATTAAAAAAATATAGATCTTATTTTTTTTGTTCCTTTTGTGTAATGAATGAAGTAATATATCATTTAGGACCATTTAAATGTATGTAGGGCTAAGACGTCGGTAAGTAATTTACTTACCGACGTCTGAACGGTGAGTGAATCACTTACCGACGTGCTAGACTTAGAAACCGGTAAACACAACCCACCGTCCTGACAACCGATGCTGTAAATAAACAAAAAAGAGAATAACAACATGTGTACCGTTAAAGACGAGATCACGAAGCAGATGGTAGGATCAAGTAGAGTAAATAAAAACATTGAAAATCAGAGACTGGAAAGCAAAATGTAGAGACAAAAGAAAATGGAAAACTGCAATAAAAGAGGCCATGATAGACAAAAGATTATAGACAAAAGATTATAGACAAAAGATTATAATCTCACGGATTTAAGAGAAGTAATCAGTTAATCACTTCGTCAATAGGATTTAACATAGCCCTAATACCTCAGGATGATGATTAAAATAATACATACGTTATCTTTTAGATAGTGGGCTTTTCTTTATAAAGATATGTTCGAGTGTAGCTTACGAGAATTTGAATAAATAGCTTCTTCCACTTGACTGTATCCGATCATCATTGAAATTTCAATTCGTCGAATCTCATTTGAATATTTTATTATTCAAACAGCATGAAATCTGTAAACAGAATTGATGGATAACAATCCTTTGTTTGTTGTTTGTTTTTTTACGGTTCTCTATGTAGTTTTTTGATTCAAGAAAAAAAGTGTTTACTAAATCATCGTATCTGGTTTATTTTTTAAATAACTGCGAATAGCTTGGTAGTCGCTCTAGATCAGCAGTACTGAATATTTTTAATTGAATCGCTTGTTAATTCATAAACCGTTTGTACAATAAAATGCTGTCTTGGAACACTTAATAGCTCTGAAAATAATTCGAGTGAAAAAGCTAAAACTTTAAAGTCGTATAAACTCAAAAAGAAATAAAACACTCATAAATATTATAAGTACCTGAAATATTCGGTTTGAAAGATTTTTAAATTGATATTTGCAATTAAAAAACAGTCCGGAGATCGGTTGTCCACCACTAGCTATTAGCATTGGAGAATCAACAAATATTGTGAGAAGTTAAGGTTTTTTTAAAAAAAAAGTATGCGTAGGTACACGTGTAATGATATTTTATTCACAATGAAATAAATAACAGCTTTTTAAACGTCGAGTTTCTTGATAAATGTCACAATTAGTTATACTTAAAACTATGAGATATTCACAAATATCACAGGTGGTATTGGTCCCGATGCCGAGACTTCTGATTGGGGAGACAGGGTCTGACGCAAGTTCGACTAGAAGGACCATCAACAATAAACACACATCCCGGGCCCCAAAAACCTTGCGCTAGTACCCCTGTGGGCCTTCCTCCCCTGAGACTTTGAGCTGGTCCCGGGGGAGTTTCCGTGGACTAAACTGAACTTTCTTTATGTGGCGGAGGAGTTTGTGTGGAACAGTTGCGAGATTGTAGAATGGGAGCCCAGGTCACGTGGTATGGTTTTACGGGCATTTGAGTGGCACAATTTCTTTTGCTTGAAGGTCGGGCCGTTATGGTGTATGGGGTCAAAGAGGTGTCGAGTAGTGCTTCTGAAAAAAAAAGACTACAATAAACTTCTTTTCAATACGTTTCAATTATATCTAAAAAGCAGTGACATTTTAGTGTTCCAAGAGATCGTTCCAAAAACTTAGGAGATTATACAGTGCTATTCAAAAGTCCCCTCCCCCCTCGTATCTTTTGAACGGCTACACTCACATTAATAAAATTTGGAGGGTGAAAATAAAGTGTTGTAAATGTCTGTACGAATGGTAACAGGTGACGTAATAGTAATAGATGACGTCACAGTGCCACTCTGGCCAATAATTTTAAATAGGACCTTATGGCAAGTGATATCTCGTTTGAAGGGGATTGACATTGGCTACATAGCCATATTAATTTTGTTTGGGTTTAAACTAATTTTGACGGATAAATTGAATAAATAACAAGATTATTGAAATTATTTTTTTTTTAATTCAATTAATCAAATATCAACAATGGATTCTTATAGCAATAGTTCGAAATGTGCTTCGTCTACTTCCTGACAGTAATTCATCCTATTAGTAAACTCTTGTCGTACTCGTTCGAATGTGTCAGCTGAAATTGCATTGCATTCTTCAATAATTCTTTCTTTCAAAACGCCAATGCTATCTGGTGCCGTAGTATAAACCTTGGTTTTAAAGTACCCCCATAGAAAAAAATCTAATGGTGTCAGATCTGGAGACCGAGGTGGCCATTCTATAGGACCTTGCCGGCCGATCCATCTATCTCGATATTCTTCATCCAGGTAACGTCTTACTGTACCATAATAATGTGCAGGAGCACCATCTTGTTGAAATGTTATTTCCAGATGGCCAAATTCATCTGGATTATCTTCAAGAATTTCAAGAGTTAACGGCTCAATTGCATTTTGTAACATCTCCAGATACACTTCACCCTTAAATTTGAATTTAGGAAAACAGGACCAACTCTGTGGTTTCCCAAAATACCTGCCCAAACATTGACTTTTTCTGGAAATTGGGTATGTTGTTCACGAAAGGTGTGAGGATTTGTGTCACTCCAATACCTTACATTTTGTGTATTCACATTTCCACTGAGGCAAAAAGTACTTTCGTCACTAAAACAAATTGTTTTTGTGTAATGTGGGTTTTGACTAATTTTATTTGTCATACATTCACAGAATTCGAGTCTTCTGTCGGGGTTGTCATCCGAAAGGTGGTGCACTATTTTTAACTTGTATGGATGAAATTTATTTTTAGCCAACACCCTCTGTACTGTACTTTTACTTACTTCACAGATAGACGCAACTCTAGTTGAAGTGGAGGTAGGATTTACTACCTACCATTTCAGCAACTATATCAATTTTATTATTATCACTAAATGTTGGTCGACCAGATCGTTTGGCATCTTGAACACTACCTGTTGCTTCAAACTTGTGAAGAAGCTCCCTCAAATAAGTTCTCGAGATAGGACGATCTGGGTATCTCTCATTAAATAAACGTTCCGCTTCATGGAGATTCTTTCTAGATTCACCAATTATTGAGATAGCTGCTACTTTGTCGGCTTAAGTACGTACCATTTTGCCTATGTAAACTCTTAAACGTCTCGTTAAACAATAATAAAATTAAATATTCAAGCTATTTAGAAAAACTTTGCAAAGCAACAAATACTATTAAATTGAAAACGTCAATTTTTTTGACAACTAACCAGAGGCGTACTGAAAAATTTTCAATATTTAAGTGTGAAATAATAATTTTGGTCAAAATTAGTTTAAACCCAAACAAAATTAATATGGCTATGTAGCCTATATCAATGCCTTTCAAACGAGATATCATAAGGTCCTATTTAAAATTATTATTGGCCAGAGTGGCACTGTGACGTCATATATTACTATTACGTCACCTGTTACCATTTGTACAGAAGTTTACAACACTTTATTTACACCCTCCAAATTTTATTAATGTAAGTGTAGCCGTTCAAAAGATACGAGGGGAGAGGGGACTTTTGAATAGCACTGTAGAGTGGCTAAGCACAATTATTTTATATAAAATTTGTGTTTTTCCATTAGACTATGAACTATAGGTGACATAGTCCAGTAAATGGGACAAAGCTCCTGAAAAGTCCCTAAAGACTTCTATCAAGATATGACGTTTTTTTGTTACTCTTAACTACTATTTGAGCAAATGGTCTACCACATACATTTCAATTCATTGATAACATACGGCAACAATGGCCCAGAATGCGGTTCGAAATTTCAAGAGGGCAAGGAACGTTCCCACTCGTGTGATAGAATACTCACTTCTCTCAACTATGTTCTATCGATGAGAATAAGCGTCCAGGGACCCTATTCTCAAACCGTGACATATTTTGTCGCATGCGAGAAATCCTCTTTGTCGAATAAAATCTGAATATTCTTATTCTCAAATGTCGCCTTCGCAAATTTTTGATAGACAAATTGTAGAATGGTCAAAGGCAGTCGACAATTTATGTCGAATGCGAGAATTTAATTACTTGCGAAATTTATAGGTTAACGTTATACATGTCAAAAGTGAAAACACTCATTTTGTTAGGTTCTGTTTCAGAAATTTTTGTAGAGAGAAAATGGCAGCTTTATTAATTGCTATTGAAAATTTAGAAAATCAAGAAATGTATCAGCGGCCTCGAGAGAGACGAGGAATATATAGAAGCGCTTTTACATTTTTATCTGACAGAAAGTTTATTAAAACGTTCAGATTAACTAAAGAATTAGCTAGAGAGCTAATCATTATTCTAGAACCCTTAATAGAACAAGGGAATCGTGCAAGTGCATTAAATTTATTAATGTTCGTTTTTGGTTTTGGGTGCAATAATTTTTTTTTGGTTTCACTTTTCATGTTTATCTTGTTATTCTTGTTCTACATTCGAGTAAGTACATTGTACATTCTAACTTCTAACAAATAACCAAATCTGTCCAAATCTGTCATCACAAACAAATCTGTCATCACAGATCATATAACTACTACTGTCATTTAATTATTTTACAACTTAACATGAGAAGTGGCATGGAACACGATATAATATCGAAATTTCGGTGTTGCCAGTTCATGTTATTCGACAAAATTTATCTCATGCGCCTTAGATGTCGAACCCATTTGAGAATGCCAGATGCCAATGTTGTGCGACAATTTCTATCGACATATGTCGAATACGACAAATGTCATTCGACATTCGAGAATAGGCCCCCAGTGCCCGAATTCTTAAGGGACTAGTGAGAATCTTAACAATGAGATAGGTGTATTGTATGGTTGCCTAAAACATGAGAGTTTCAAATTTGTCGTATTCTTAAAGGTTATAGTGAGATCTGCAATATCACCGGACGAAATCCAATACGCATGTTTCTAAGCTTCTCACCGCTTTTGGCGAGATTCTCTATCGGTCCGAACCATGAGAGATTGAATCTCTCTCGTTTCAGGCAACCCGTAATGCATCAATCTCATTGGTGAGATTCTCACTACTCCCTTAAGAATACGGGCCCAGGTCGGTTATTCGTCACCCGTCTATCTGTGATTATTTCACTCAATACAAAATACGCGCCTTCGATTGGTTTAAATATGAGGATTGATATCTGAAAACACCATGTTTTCGATTTTGTATTTCGGCACCTGATTGGATACATGCAATTTTCCTATCTGTGTGTTTCGCGTTGCCATTAGTTGTTTTATTCGATAGTAAAAATCTAGTGACTGACAGAAAATATCAAATTATTAGAGAAACGTCAGATACATTGTATCAAGAAATAATCTTGACAAATACAACTCGTGTAATTAATGATTATCGAGAATTTCTTCTCTTTTTCGAAACAAATTGTTGTTTTAGGAAACCACACTCGCGCTTACGCGCTCGTGCTGTTTCCAAACAACAATTTGTTTCTCAAAATCGAAGAAATTTGTATTTCGATAATCATCAACACACTTGTTGTATTATTATTGATAATTTTTTACTGACTATAGTAACCAATCAAATTACTTAATTTCAAGTCATGTGTCAAATTTCATCCAATCACCGCTGTATTACAGCGATAATACCCTACATGTGGTGTTTTCAGTTTGGTGTTCATTTTTTATTAAAAATTAATTAAACGTCAAACTGACAACTGGATTAAAAATGTCGATAAGATTTGGTATTGCATCTAACGATTCAATTAATTTACCAATTATACTTTTCACAACTGTAGTTTTAAATAAAAATGAATTATATTTGATTAAAACTAATGAAGTTTGTATTGAAAATTATTAACCATCAGATTGACAATCAATTTTTTGATATCCACTAAGTAAAAAATTATCTTATCGAATACTCCTCGGGTCTTGATAAATACTCAAAATTTTGTCGTTCTCAAAGATAATAGCCCTCGGCCTGCGGCCTTGGGCTATTATCAAGCAACACGCTTTCAGCATTCTCTATGACAAAATTATCTCGGTATTATCAAGACCCTAGGGGTATTACTACTGATAATTGACCTATCGTAGTAATGTTTAATATCAGCATTCTCTAGAACTGAATCCGTATGGTACGTGTAGGAGTTGTCTAATCCAAATTTGGGGTAATAGTTTTCATCTGCTTTCGCGACCAGCTTTGTTATTATTATTATTATTATTATTATAACAAAGAGACTGAAGCACAATTTTCATATCAAGTACTATCACTACGCTAAGCCTATCTATCCTCTCCTTTGATGCGAACTCCTGGGACATATTGACACTAATCTGACAAAGAGGACAATTTAACTTTTTAAATGATTCAACTTACCACTATTAGGTGCATCTGGTATTAAATCCGGATTGTTATCATCTGATATAGTGTCAGTGTAAAGGGGTTGTACATGGGCAGTCAAAGGGCTTTCTACTATTTTTGGACTTCTTACTCTAGGATTTCTAACTGGACTGTCAACCTGTAACAAATATCAGACGATTATTTACAGAAAAAGAACAAAATTGAATTGAAATATCTGAAAAAAGCAGGAATAATAAAAGTATTTGTTGTTCTTTATTATTTCATCTAATACTTTAATGGTTCACAACGTTAAATAAATTCACAAAACTGCCAAAGTATTTCGTTCTCCCTGGCTGATAGAATGACGTTCAAAAATACCATTTACCCATTCTCTCGGCTGTTCTACTTCCCGAGATTCAAGAGTTGGGTCCATGAAGTGATAGGCAAACAAAATTTTTGGACTTCATTATAAAACATCCCAGACTTTAGAATTGAGCCATATTTTATTCAAGTATTTTGGCTTACATCTTATATTTTGGGCTCAGCTTGTGATATGTGGGAGAATATTAAGGAATATTGCAGATGCTCCTAGGTATATTCGGAACAACGATCTTCATAGATACCTCCAAGTCGAATCTATCCCGGATGAAATCAAGAAAGTCGCCTGGAGACATGAAGAGAGACTCCATAAACATCCCAACCTTGAAGTTCTCCAACTTCTAGACAATCAACCACAGATGCGAAGGCTCAAAAGAACTAAACCGTTTGAGCTTGTGTAAGTGTTAAGTGTAAAGCAGAGTCAGTGCTGTGCTGTGTAGCCACAACAAAGAAGTGAGCTTACGTTAAAAACTAGGATGGACCACAGGTGACATCTAGATTACAAACTTTTTAGTAACTTAGGTTAAAGCAAAAATGCTGATTATTCTTTTAGATTAGGTGCATTCCCATTGTTAAATAGAAAAAAAAGAAAAAAGCTTGTGATATGTGAAATATTTACACTTTCTACGGCACTTTAGTCGGGTTCGAACAAAAATAGTTCATAGGAAAGCTGAGCTAGAGCTGTCAACACTTGAGAGGTTTCCTGTCACGGCCGTGGCATTGGAAGGCACACTCAATCTTTCACGTCCATGCGGATGCCAGAATGGAATACACAGAACAACTGTCACAGAAAAAAGAAAAGGAAAACCTCCTGGGACTAGAGCATTTGAGAAAGGATTTCCCCAAGATTTATCTAATGAAGAGGATAACGGTACAGCCTAGAATACCAACTGCCTAAAGATTGAGTTGCTGAGGTCTAAAAGCATCTGACTGGTCGTACTGTATAACTAATAAATCAATCATTCTAGCCAAATAAACTGGCAATAAACATAACTTTAGATAGAACCTTCTATGCTTAGAGAGGAGCTACATATTATGCTCAGGATTTTCTCTGTGAAATATCTACCCTTATTAATGAAAAACCCTATATGAAGATATCCTCGATATCTACCTTAAATCGATTTTTTGTTTATTTGGAATCGTATAGAGTATTTATCTTTTAGTGATAGTGCACTTTAGAAGAAATAACGGCAGCTAATGGATTAAGCCTTTACTTCAACTACATTTTTCGTCACTAATTTAGGTTGTCACAATAATGTAGAATTTCCTTTGAACTAAAAGTTCCTCTTTTTGCTCACACTAGGGATAATGTGAAATCCTTGTAGAACAATAGCGACAAAAATTAACGCTCCTATTATATATAAACATATATATTCTTTTGCGACCCTTTTAAGCTATACATTTCGCGAAAAAATCCAATTTAGCCGTGTTGTAAAACGCAACGCAAAAAAGAATTAGGGTTTAAGAGAATAATCCGTCGAACGGGAAGCAGCTAAATCGACTGTTTTTCCTAAAGTGATTAGTCTGGCTGGAAAAATAAAAATTCACAGTTTGATTCAACGTTTTTTATAATGACATTATTTTTTCAATTGAAACATTTACTGACAGACTTTAATATTTGAACTGGAGAATGTATTTTGAAAATTGATGCGATACTAGAATGAATTTTTGAAGAAAGAAAGTTATTTGTTCGGGGAACAACGAAGTTTCCAAACAATACTGTAACTGAGTGCGTTTTAATAAAAGAGAAATATCTTGATGTGAAAATTTTAGCGATGGAAGAAAAATTGCAGATTTATTGTTTTTTTACTTATTTTTCGGCGAATAGCTAGTAGGAAAATTATAATTATATTTGGGCACGCTGCGTCATTTAGTTTGTGTTTCGTCTTTTTTTTTTCAAATATATACCCAGTTTTTTTTAAAGCTCATTGTTTAGTAGCTACTCTTTTGTTTATGCATTTATAATTTATGTGTGAACGATAAATCTTATTTATTTATTATTGCTTGTGTTTGACAACAAGGGCGTCGCCAGCCGGTAAGCTAGGGGAGGGTACAATAGAAGAAAATCAAAATAGAGAAGTTTTATTAAAAAAATTTAAAATAAGATATCTACATAGAAAATCAATTGAAATCTTGGAATCTTCTAGGATTCTCTTGCGAATTCGTTAGATACTTTGTTGACGAAATGGTTCAAGTTTTTGAAAATGAGTGCCTGTGTACACTCATCATTGCGAGGCCATTGAGTCGAGCTTCAGGGTGATTCACGCAAGTATGCCATAGTCGGTGTTTTTATTTTTTGAAACACCCTGTATATTTTAGAAATCCTCTTAATGAACCGATTCCAACAAACTAAATAATGTATGGTCAATTATGAATTATACAGGGTGAAATTTTAAAATTAATAATTTATTATACTTGAAATATTGGTACTTTTTAAAATTAGCTAAATATAGATTTATCAAAAATCTAAGCTAACTGATTATTAGACGTATTTGTATATTAAACAAAACCTGATACGCCCATGAATTTTATCATAAATACCTAAAAATTGCCTAAAAACGCCAATAATTAGACAAAATCGGTAAATAATGTGGATTGTTTTAAATCGGTAAATAATGTGGATTGTTTTCTATTCTGTCAGTTGTTGATGTGTTGACAGTTTATACTGAAAAAGTAAAATCTGTGTCACACTCTTTCCTTGTCGACATAACAATGAAATATTTAACTGAGACTCACCGAATTGAGATTTTAATGATGATCGGGTACGGGGATAACTGCAGAAGTGAAGTTGAAGTGGCAAACTTATTTAATCATAGGTATCCCGAATTGCCTAATATTTCACAAAGTACTGTGTCTAAAATTCTAGCACAATTCAGAGAACTTGGAAATGTCAAACCATTGAAAAAAAACCCCTCTTCGTTGAAGATGATGTGAAAGTGGATATTTTGTTAAGTGTCGAAGAGAATCCAACTTCAAGTACACGTCAAATTGCCCGTGAAAATAATGTTAGTCATACAACTGTTCTAAGATGTCTTCATAAAGAAAAACTTCATCCCTACAAATTAACTTTTGTGCATGAGTTGAAAGAAGACGATCCAGATCGTAGAATGGATTTCTGCGAAAGATTGATGAATAAGCTTAACAGAAATGAGATAGCTCTTGGTACCATTCTTTTTTCTGACAAATCAACATTCACATTGAATGGAGAGGTAAACCGACAAAACTGTAGATATTGGTCAGCAGAGAATCCTAATTGGAAGTGTGAGACACATACTCAGTACCCTCAAAAGGTGAACGTTTGGGCCGGTATCATAGGCGACCATATTATTGGTCCTATATTTATAGATGGAAATTTTACAGATGAAAAATATTTGAATATGCTTAGAAATGAAGTTATTCCTGTGTTGGCAAACTTATATTCCAACGCAATAGATCCTAGCTTACCGAATGAAAATGTTTGGTTCCAGCAAGACGGGGCAACACTCCATTACTTATGCTTTAATGGTAAGAACTTATTTAGATGAAATCTTCCCCAAATAAATGGATTGGACGAAGAGGTACTATTGAGTGGCCAGCTAGATCGCCAGACCTTACGCCGTTAGATTTTTTTCTGTGGGGTTATCTCAAGAACAAAGTATATGCAACACAACCAACTAGCATTGTAGACCTCAAAGTCAGGATAACTACAGTAATACGGAATATTTCACCTCAAACTTTAAACAAAGTTAAGGAGGAGTTTTATAGGAGACTGTGCTATTGCCAACAACTGGGTGGAGAACATTTTGAGCATTTATTTTAATGTATTAAAATCAAATACATCAGGTATTTTATGTATGTGTTTAATACCTAACTGTGAAAATAAAAATTTCACCCTGTATAATTCATAATGGCCCATACCTTATTTAAATTGTTGGAATCGGTTCATTGAGAGGATTTCAAAAATATGCAAATATAGAGGGTGTTTCATTAAAAAAAATACAACACCGACTATGGCATACTTGCGTGAATCACCCTGTACATTTAA
>CAJUYI010000786.1:34079-49701 GCA_910591695.1 Galerucella pusilla
ACTGGCTGCGCACAAACTTTGTGCCAGTTTCTTCCATATTATGTTTTAAAACCTCTCTTATTTACTTATTTATTACTCTATGCCTTCAGTGTACCTAACCGTTGAGTGAAAATAAGCTTGAAACAGTGTTAGTTATAGTTAACGGTTTTAATGAGAGGTTTGTTGATAATAAAAAAAATTACCTGGTGCTGGCAATGTTTTTAGCAAAAGTGGCACAGTATTTTTGGAAGGACCTTTCGTATTTATAGAATGTATAGTTGCCGCGTATTCTCGAGCAGCTTCTAAGTTTGATATGTTGAAATCTGGTGACGCTAAAGCCGAGAGGTTCGCAATAAAATTGTCTCCAGAACTGAGTGTGAGCACGTACTTCTGTCGGAGACCTAGAAAAAAAGAAAAAGATTAAAATTGAATTATTACATAATATTCTACTGAATAACAAGTAGACAGTATTTTAGAGCCGACGTATCCGAATCAAGCGCGTTCGGTATTCTGTCTGCGGTCAGAGTAGCCGGTATCGGCTCGTTATTTAAGTCCGTTCGTGTCTTGTGATCTAGTTGTATAATACGTTTCACGCTAAATGGTATTGGCTAAAACCCGAGTATCATAAATGTACAAAGACCGGATTGTATTAAGTATGATAATTGCTAGGTATAATATTTAAACATAGTGATTTAAGAAAAAAGCGTAAAGATTCTGGTGTCACAAAAAATTTAGATGACTGAGAAAAAAATTGGAAGAGGTGAAAATGTACACTATGTACAATAAGCAGCGTGTCCCTACAGTCAAAAGTCTGAAACACTGGCTAATTAATGCGGTTACTCAAATTTACTGTAGCCTCACTACTCTTCGGCGACTGTTTTAAAATCATCGGACAATGCTATGGAAACCAGTGCCGTTGGGTCGTTCGTTCTAAAGCGCGGCCAAACTATGCCGCAATTTGGCAATGGCAAAGCCAATTCCATGTAGACGCGACCGTTGGCACGTGCCAATAAGCCAGCCGTGTACCAATGAGAATCGCTGAAGTGTCGGTCTCCGCCAAAGGAGAACGGACAGAGGGAACGTGTTAACCAATGGCATCTCGCGGCTTCAATGTGGTAACTCAAATTTACTGTAGCCTCACTACTCTTCGGCGAGCGTTTTAAAAGCATCGGACAATGCTATGGAAAACAGTGCCGTTGGTTCGTTCGTTCTTAGGCGCTTCCTCACTTTGCCGCAATTTGGCAATTGGCAAAGCCAATTCCATGTAGACGCGACCGTTGGCACGTGCTAATAAGCCAACGTGTGCCAATGAGAATCGCTGAAGTGTCGGTCTCCGTCAAAGGAGAACGGACAGAGGGAACGTGTCAGCCACTGGCATCTCGTGGCTTCAGGTGAGATTCAGATTGTCTGCCAGTTAGCACCTGCTTTCAAAGGGAGTGGACGAACGAGAACATTATTAATTAGATAAATTTATAGCGGGATCGTCCTGTTTTGTGAACATTGTGCGACTGAGCACATATGTAGACGTTTTTACAGTCTCTGGTTTTGCCAATTGGCATTGCCAACGGCAAATCGGGGCATAGTGTGGACGCGCCTTTACATGCAAGGCTCACTCTATATTTGTTCGCGGCCCACCAGTGGTTGGGGAAACCCTGCCAGCCAACAAAAAAGCTTGTGATATGGAAAAAAATTAGCTTAATTATAGGTTGGTTAGAAATTTTCATAAATACGTTCAAAGTAATAAATTACATAGTTGAATAATCAAGTTCAACGAAACATTTAATGACGGGTATTAATAATGCAAACAATACAACAATATCGATTCAATCATTTCAGTAGATATAATCATCCTACGCTCATACATTTTGTTCTGTCATCATAAAATATAATGTGAACCAATTGGTTTTTGATTAGTTCATTAAATGTTATCTTTTGATTATTCAACTGCCATTTACTTTTGTTAATCTATTTTGTCAAACGAATTTTATTTATTAGCTAATTGCGTAGTTGACTGATATGTTTCAACTGCCAAATATTGTATAACCCTGTTAATAAAATTGATGATTATAAATACTACTTTGATGCAGAGCTTTAAGTAATGAAACAAACACGTTACTAAAAACAGTAATATCGTTACTTTTTTAAATGAGCTGGAAGTAACTGTAATAATAATGTTACTCTGACAAAGTATCTTGATTTTTCAATTGTTTACAGTTTACTGTGAAAAAATGTCATTTTAGTAAAGCGTGTTATCAATAGATGTCAAAAATAATAGGTAAATACTGTTATGACGCCCCAAAGTTTTTGGAAAATACTTTTTAAAGAGCAGAGACCGTTCACTAACAAGCAACAACTACTTCTCTGGCTATATGCCACGACAGACATTGAATTCACTTCTTAGTTACAAGGGGTTGGGATATCTAATTAGAAGCAACTTGTAGATGATGAGGCTTAAATGTGCCAAAGCCAGTCTACAAGTGATGTCCCTTCTGATTAGTAGCAGAGGTATTATTTTTGCAGCACCTTACATTTCGCAAGTAAGTGGGTGGAGATTTCTTCTTCATCTCCACAAAATATAAATTCTTAATTCTCTACCAGTTTAGTTTAGTTAACCTGATCGTACTGTCTCAGAAGTATCTTTGATCTTCTCAGTCCTACTAGTTCAGTCCAATAGTCCAATCCTCCCGTTTTTCTTTTTCTTTTCTCGTGATTTCCATTAATACCGCAAAAGGTTTCCGGTTGCCTAAAGGGTAATTCAACCCCTCTCTCTGTGCTAGTTCATATACTATTTTATTTCCTTCTTTTACAGTGTATCCTAGAACCCACAGTATGGTGACGATGCTCCTCTTGCCAAGCTTATCAAGTTTTTCTAGGCATTCCCAAAACATTTTAGAACTGATAACACAAAAACCAGCCCAGAGAGTCTTGGTATGTATCAGTCTTGCTTATATCCGGTATTGGTCTTACTTAAATACTTGCAGTCTTGACCATGGTCTTACTTAATACAAATAAAACAGAGCACAGAGCCAGATGCTGCAAATGCAATACGCATATATACAGTTGGCTCAAAAATGGAAGGAGGCTCAGGATGTGGAGTTTAGTGGAGAGCACTAAGCCTAAGGATTGAGTGGGGAATGGGAAACATAACAATCTGCATTGATAGTAGACAAGCCCTATTAGCCTTGAACAAACAACGTGTTATATCGGGGCTAGTACAAGAGTGCCACCAAGATTTAGCTAACGCCTCGGCAGATAACAATATTATCCTGAGGTGGGTTAAAGGGCACGACAGGAGTAAAGCATTGCCGATTCTTTAGCCAAGGAAACGGCTGAACTAAGAATTTTAGGACCCAGTGACTCCTACGGCCTAACGACTTCGACAATTGCGGAACTAGCCAAACGTTACACCCCTGCTCAATCCCTGAAGAGATGGGAGGGAATCAAAGGATGCGACCCTAGGAAGCCTGCGCCGAAGAAATATTTGACGATGACCAGGAAAAATCTGTGTTTAACAGTAGGATTTCTGACTGGCCCCTGTCAACTAAGGAAACACCTCCATACTATGGGGCTAGTGGACACACCTCTATGCAGGATGTGTGAACAGGAAAATGAAACTATCAGTCATGTCTTATGCGAGTGTCCGGAGCTATCGTCAATAAGAGAGTGTGTGTTCGGTGAGTCTTGGCCTACACCTGCCGATATAAAGGAGATGTCTCCTAGTGACCTGTCCACCTTTCTGGGAAGGACAGGATGGACGATGACCTAGGAGGACAACTCCTCCTCCCTATTCTACAGATACAGATGGTCTCACATAACCAGTATCAATCTTGCAACACTTTCGGTCCCGATTTTTCTTAATTTGGGATACAATTATGAAATTTGGTACATAATATCTTTATTTTTTTAATGATTTTTAGTTTTTGTTAATAAATCTTATCTTTATCCAATTTCGACATTTGATGTGTACACCGTAGTGTATGTACACTGGGACTTGACGGAATCATAACCCCCAAAGCAAAAAATATTAATATTTACTATTTCTTTTAACATTAGCAAAAAAAAATTTTTCGGAAACTTTTTGGGGGTTTACAAGTTCAATAGAAGGTTTGGTCATTTCAACGTCCACATCCGCTTGATCGTGCACAGAAACATGAGGAACATCTGCAAATACCTCATCCTGCTCAGGTTCCAAGTCAGGAGTTTCGGGCTCATCCATTCCAAACTGCGCACCTAATTATAAGAATACATCTTATTAGCTCACGTGCACTTTGAAAATCATCAATTTCAAATGAATCTTCTGGTATATGAGAATCAATCTCCCATATCCGTCATCTTCGCTCAAAATATCAAGGACTGAGTCATTATTTTCCAAATAGTAAACAAGCTCTTCGTATGAAAACAGTCTTTCACTCATCTTGAAAAAAAATGCTGAAAGAGTACTTTTTATAAACTCAAAAAATAAGTTAGGTAGGTATATTTACTTATTTCACCAAGACCCAATGTACACAATATTGTACGTATCTATATTTGACGAAAAATCCGAAAAAAAATCACCAAAGCACTAACTAATATTTTAGACAGTTAGTTTGAAGTGTCGTTTATAACTAAAAAAATGTACAACCCAGATAATCGGAGCCAACACAAACAAAAAAATACTAAACACATCACTTCTTGTCGATTCCGCTCAAAACAAGATCGCTGTGAAATTGGAATATTTAATTTTCATTTCTGTGCCCATAGATGGTATCACATGTATTATAACGTTATTACAATATACACTCAAGTGTATGCTGGGATGCAATGGTCATAATCAAAATAAATTTTGTATTAGGATAGATTTGAATTGCCGTACACTACAATGTACGCCAGGACCGAAAGGGTTTTAACCTGTTAGTTATGTTGTTTTAATATTTTTTAAAGGTTTATAAAAGATAAATGTTCAACATTGATTATTAAAATTAAATAAGCTGATCCTCCCATTTTGTCAAGGTCTCAAGGCATTCAAACATTTCCCAGGCTCAAGTGCCGCAGCTTCTACTCCTGTAAATTCAAAAAATAACAGATATACTCATATATCCCATTACCAGCGTAAGTTACAGCTCTTATTTTGGTCTTACATTCTTTGTTTCGGTTTTTGTATTGCTCTTATCAATTCAGTCTTGGCCTTGGTCTTGCAGAATCATGAAACAAGGTGGAGACCGATTTTGCTCACCACTTCTTCAAAGGTTTTTCGACCACCACTAGAAATTGCTGTTATGGGGCTTGTTGTCAAACTATTAATAGAAAACAAGTTTCGCGTGCCTACTATATGGGCGCAGCTAGATGATCTGCTTAGGCCAAGGCTAGAAAGCCTAATTTTTCATTTACGACCCAATAGTCATGCAATATATTATTGATTACTTGTCATACATACAAATAAGTATTTTCACGATTGGCAAGTTGAAACAACAGATTACTGATAAACAAAATGTACATCTGCTGACTGGCAAACCTATATTTACTCTAATGTATAATCAACTCAAGCTAACCGCGCCAATAAAGCACTGCATCAATCAATATCAACATTTCCCTTCGATTATTTCATTTATTATGGATAAGTAATCCGCCAATCGAAATTAACTACCGTATTATGTTCACTTAGAATAACAGCGTGTTTTAGCAATTTGGTTTTAGAGAAGGAACTGTATAATCATAATATAATCATTTTGCCAGTTAAAACCGCCCAACTAGTAAGCTCTACCCCTTCCTACATACATTTCCAGCACTGGCGACTCGTGTGAGTTCGTCAGCGGGTACAAATTTAATTAATGACGCGTGAATTTAATTTTTCTGAAGTGGCAAAGATCTTCGACATTTTTTTCTAAGTACTACTGTACTACAGAATAATAATTATTCTAACGATTTATAAAGTTTTGAAAAATATTTTCCAAAGATAGTGACCGTTCAACTAAGAAGCAACAACTACTTCCCGGGCTATAGGCCCCGACGGCTATTGAATTACACTTCAAAGTCAAACGGGGTTGGCATATCTACAAGATATTTAACACCAACCATTCTGGTTTGCAATTAGAAGGGACAACATAACTTGTAGACCGGTTTCAGCGTATTTGCGCCTCATCAGTACAAGGTATATGTTCTCCGTTCGTCTTAGTTGAACGGTCAGTGTCTTTTGAAAAATATTTTTCAAAACTTTATAAAGCGTTAGAGTAATTATTATTCTGCGATATCTAGTAGCAACGAACATTAACAAGACAAGAAGGATCACTCTAAGCTCCTCCCCTCGTTATGCCTATCTCGCTCGAATATCGGATGCTACTGTGTATAGAGCACCGTAAGTCTCCTACGCGCGATATGCATAAACAGGTTGTCCGTCGTAGGGATATGTAAAGAAATATACCAGTTGTCTTTTTGAGTGAGCGAATTTTCCTTTAGAAATAAAATAAACATTTACGTACTTAGTGTTTTGTGTTTGGTTCTGCAAACAGAATGATGGAAAGGCAACATACGTGGAAAAATGTATAAACATTACTATGCACTTTATAAATGGCTGGAAAATTACTATTACCTCTGCTCTGTCTTTATGGGAAACCTTAAAATGCAGGAATTATTTATTTCTTTTAACAAAGAACCTTAATCAGAATTGCATTAGAAATTTCTTTGGCCTGGTAAGAAATTGTTGCGGAATCTCGAGAAATCCAACCCAATTCAATTTTGTAGGGCAATCAAGAAATTATTTTCTCTAAAATATTTTAATGAGGTTGAAGGTGCCAATTGTATTGAAGATATAAATACAGTTTTGCTCAATGTAACTCCTGATATGCTAGAAGAATATAAAAATATTGATGTACCTTTCTTGACAAATAATAGCTCTTTAACAGTTTTCACATGCGACTATAGAAATCTTTCAAGTACGGATAGCAATGCTATAGTTTACATTTCTGGCTATCTATTAAGGATGCTGCTGCAACACTCTGCAACACTCTTGTAGCGCTTGCACAAAGTATAATGATGAAAAGACATTATCAAAAGAAGCGGCTGTATTTTTAGAGCATAAAGCATATTCGACTTCTAAAAACTATGGAGGTCTGAATGTACCTCCTAGTAATATTGTAGAATATGTTAAACAACTAGAAATAATCTTTGTTGAAAATTATAATAAAATTAGTTGTCACGAGAACGTTGGAGCGACCCTTAGAAAATTATATGAAAATTTACTGTTTACACATCCTTGTAAAGAGTTTCCTCATAAATATTTTTTAAACCTATATATTAGGCTGCGGATTTATTTTACAATTAAATTTGCGAACCGGGATATAAAAAATGGATATTCTTCGAAACAATCAATGAAACCTAACATAAAATTAAATATCTTAGAGCATCTTTGAAAACCGGCATATTCAATATGAAAGACTTTCAAAATTCATAGATTTTAACTTATTTGGTTAAACGCCTTTGGTTTTGGATGGTTCGTGTATCGATTCTCACAAATTTCGAATCGCGATAATTATTTGTCCCAGTACCCGTATTTTACTGTTAGGTATGCTGGTACTCTTTGATGGCCTCGGATTTGAAACAACCTGTAATGACCTGTATACATTTTATATTAGAATACCTATTTAAGTTGGCATTTGCAAACATTTTATTGTTAATTTTTATACCTACTAGTCTCATCTGTAGCTTACTACATTATTACTTTTTGATGTAGCTTTCATTTTTCCCTTCATTTTTGCTACCGGTTCTTTTAATAATTATGTTTAGATTCACCAATCAAATATCCTGACGATATTCCCTTTTTTATTTTAATTCCCACTAAGCGGAATAGGTTACAATAACAATTATTGCTAGATGTTTTTAAATCACCCTGGTAAGTGAACGTTTATTCGTTTTAATCGCTAGCGGTTTGCATGAACCTCGTATAAGCACGTACACGTGCACGGCTCCAGGAATTTGTCGAAATCGTCGGCACGCTTGTGTAAGCTGGAAATAAAAGTTCCGACGGAGACTGACCCTTCTTGTCTTGTTAATGTTCGTTGCTAGTAGGTACCACTGAGGTGGCTGAGAACAACAAAAACGGCGTTTCCAAACAAAATCGGTAGATATCTTCTACATATTTGTCTGTTTGCATGAAGATCTGTGAATTTTGAAAGTCAACTTCTTATAACTACCCTAAGTTTATTCATAACGAAAACCGGGGTTTCCTGAATAAATGAAATGTCTCAATTTCGTGAAAGGGAGCTTCCTAACTTTCCATATCAACATTAATCTTATTCATTGAGAAAGCATTGAGCAATAAAGATCGGTTAGTACGTTTGAAGATTCTAAACGGAAGCTTCCAAAAGCTGTAACAACTACGTAAAGAGTTTCCAGATCGATTGGGATATCTCAATTTTCAATTATGAAACTTTCTGACTTTCCATATCAATAAGTAGCTCTTACATAGGAAGAACTGTGTAGAGCTATCACAAAAGGTTGGAAAGTGGACGACTTATGTGCAGAGCCTCTTTCCAACCGTAACCTAATATGAGACAAAGAGATTAAGTCGACAGCAAGATCCGCTCTTAGTGAGACTATGAACACCAGAAGGTGTGACGGGAGTTTTACATGAATTATAATAGTTATAGTTCATTTACGATGAGTTTGCAATAAAAAACATGACAGATGTTTTACATCGTTGCCACATTGTAATTTTTTTCCAGCTGTTGCCATAAAATTATGTTTATAAGTTATTTATTGTATGAGCTTACATTTATAAGGGCAGAAATTATAAAATTTTGACGAGTAAATACATAAATATCAAGATGTCCAAGTTTTAAACCCCAAGTTTAACTGAAAAATGTTATCTTCATGCACATGTTGAATTGCTAAATGTTAAATTATTAATAAATATAGATCAAGTTCGTAAATTTTTCAAGTTTTTTATTCACATCCAAACTTTGCGTTCTAGTATTTTACATTTTAACATGTGACGTCACAAAACTATTGACCCCCTCATCCCCCTTGCTCCCCATTAACGTGTGACGTACCTCATGGATGGCCCCTAACCTACTACAAATGTCAAAATTGCAAACCTATCGCAAATAAACTATAATATTATAAATCCTTATAGATAATCGAGACAAATTTTAACCGATTGCAGCTAGCCTAAAGGTTCACATTTTAAAATTAGTCGCAATTGCATAACGTGTTCCAGAACTCCGTATTTTTATATCTTTTATATCATCTGGTGTAGTAACAGGTGCTTTGCTCACCTGATCTGATCAAACGAAAAGATCGACTTTATTTAACACTGGTGATCTTGATGTCCATAGAACTGTTCCTGCTCGTCCAGCTTGTGAACAGGACTCCGTCAAATACCACAGACGCTTGCAGTACTGTTACCGATCTTTTAAAACTTTTTCCAACACGTTCATTGCGAAAGTAATGTATTCGAGTTTGGACTCGCCCTATATACGGTTTCTTAGATATCGAAGCAGGTCTAGGGAATTCTGAAACTAGACGTCAATCACAGATATGCAGTGTGGAAACCACTTATGGAATAAAATTCTTTATGTCATTATTTTAGAAAATTATAAAGAATGCCGAGACACGTCAACTTTTGAATTGAGTTGTGCGTTATGTAAACATAAATGTGAATGTACAGGATGATTCACGCAAGTATGTATATTTGCATATTTTGGAAATCCTCTTAATGAGCCGATTCCAACAAACTAAATAATGTATGGTCAATTATGAATTATACAGGGTGAAATTTTTATTTTTATAGTCATCAAACACATACATAAAATACCTGATGTATTTGATTTTAATACATTAAAATAAATGCTCAAAATGTTCTCCACCTAGTTGTTGGCAATAGCACAGGCAATAGAGCTCCTCCTTAACTTTGTTTAAAGTTTGAAGTGAAATATTCCGTATTTCTGTAGTTATCCTGTCTTTGAGGTCTACAATGCTAGTTGTTTGTGTTGCATATACTTTGTTCGTGAGATAACCCCACAGAAAAAATCTAACGGCGTAAGGTCTGGCGATCTAGCTGGCCACTCAATAGTACCTCTTCGTCCAATCCATTTATTGGGGAAGATATCATCTGAATAAGTTCTTACCATTGAAGCATAATGGGGTGTTGCCCCGTCTTGCTGGACCAAACATTTTCATTCGGTAAGCTAGGATCTATTGCGTTGGGATATAAGTTTGCCAACGCAGGAATAACTTCATTTCTAAGCATATTTAAATATTTTTCAGCTGTCAAATTTCTATCTATAAATATAGGACCAATAATATGGTCGCCTATGATACCGGCCCAAACATTCACCTTTTGAGGGTACTGAGTATGTGTCTCACGCATCCAATTAGGATTCTCTGCTGACCAATATCTACAGTTCTGTCGGTTTACCTATCCATTAAATGTGAATGTTGATTCGTCGGAAAAAAGAATGGTACCAAGAGCTATCTCATTTCTGTTCAGCTTATTCATCAATCTTTCGCAGAAATCCATTCTACGATCTGGATCGTCTTCTGTTAACTCCTGCACAAAAGTTAATTTGTAGGGATAAAGTTTTTTTTTTATAAAGAAATCTTAGAACAGTTGTATGACTAACATTATTTTCACGGAAAATTTGACGTGTACTTGAAGTTGGATTCTCTTCGACACTTAACAAAATATCATCTCCAACACTTAACAAAATATCATCTTCAACGAAGTGTGGTTTTCTTTTCAATGGTTTGACATGTCCAAGTTCTCTGATTTGTGCATGAATTTTAAACACAGTACTTGGTGAAATATTAGGCAATTCGGGATACCTGTTATTAAATAAGTTTGCCACTTCAACTTGACTTCTGTATTTATTCTTTTTTTAATTTTTTGGGAAATTAAACCACAATATTTTTAAATTCTTTACTTCAACGTTTCGGTAGCGTTCCAGCTACCGTTGTCAAGAAAAAATAAGTAGAAATTAAGTAATATTGTGGTTTAATTTCCCAAAAAATTAAAAAAAGAATGAATAATATACCACAAGGAACATACAGAAGATATTTTGACTTCTGTAGTTATCCCCGTACCCGATCATCATTAAAATCTCAATTCGGTGAGTCTCAGTTAAATATTTCATTGTTATGTCGACAAGGAAACAGTGTTTGACAAAGATTTTACTTTTTCAGTATAAAGTGTCAACACATCAACAACTGACAGAATAGAAAACAATCCACATTATTTACCGATTTAAAACAAACCACATTATTTACCGATTTTATCTAATTATTGGCATTTTTAGGCAATTTTTAGGTATTTATGATAAAATTCATGGGCCTAGCAGGTTTTGTTTAATATACAAATACGTCTAATAATTAGTTAGTTTAGATTTTTGATAAATCCATATTTAGCTAATTTAAAAAAGTACCAATATTTCAAGTGTAATAAGTTATTTATTTTAAAATTTCAACCTGTATAATTCATAATTGACCATACATTATTTAGTCTGTTGGAATCGGTTCATTAAGAGGATTTCAAAAATATGCAAATATACAGGGTGTTTCATTAAAAAAAATGCCGACTATGGCATACTTGCGTGAATCACCCTATACATTTAAATTTATATTTACATAACGCACAACTCAATTCAAAAGTTGACATGTCTCGGCATTCTTTATAATTTTCTAAAATAATGACATAAAGAATTTTATTCCATAAGTGGTTTCCACACTGTATATATGATAAGTGGACAGAACTTTTTAATCCCCATGTAGATACATGTCGACCTAATTTCGTTCCTTAATAAGTGTATTTGTTTTTTAGTTACTTTCATTGGGTAATGGTTGTGAAATATTCGCGAAAAGCGACCTTAGTACCAAATGACGATAATTAAACAAATCTTAATATTCACGGCGGTTTTAAAGATTAAAAATCCAATTAAATCCCTTGGGAAATAAAAAAAAAACCCGTCACTTTCTTTACTGCCTCTCATTCATAATACATTCTTATACCGTTTGAATGCTGAATTAATTCCCTTCAAATGGCGAAATGAACTGTAAATGCATGCAGCCCACAATCTTGGCACGCTGATTAAATGCTTTACTCTCTAACAGGAGCTCTCAAACGTGGCCGATTCCGAATTCAAACTACCAATGTTCTATTGTTACCGTTATAATACCGACATGCTGCAGAGCTACGGTTATATTGGCACTAAGCAATACATCCAGAATATCTGAATGGACAAAAGATTGGAAACATATGCTATAGTCCAGTCACTCTGTACATTTGGAAAGGCAAATAAACCGATAAAGCTAGATTTTTGGATGTGTCGGGGCCTGGGAAAGCAATAGCTCGGTTCTTCGTTCAGATACGAACATTTATTGTTTTTTTCTTCACGCTCTGTGATTAAGGCCCTTCAAATGATCGATATCTATTAGCCCTACAATTTTGCATTAAAATTTTTTATTTCAGACAAAAATTACAACCTTGAGGGTTCGTGTCTAGTTTTAATTTAGATGATAAAAAACCAATTATTGATCCTCTTTTTACTGCAAAGTATCTTGATCTCTTCCCAAATGTAATTATACCTGGAGCAAACGTCTCTAATACGATAATTACGGTGAAGCAGTATCGAGCGCGGTTATTACTTTGATGGGTGACAACCGGGGAAACGCCGTCTTACAGCATGTAGGGGTTAGTAGCATATAACATCTTGAAGGCATTATACCAATGAGCTCGGATGAGACGTAAAGCCCAGGTCCAAGGCTTGATAAAAATCCTTACTATTGATTGGAACACTAGTGGGTTCGACACAATTTCGGGCTACGGTTAGTTGTAGACAAGGAAAAAATTAAAGTTTACTTTCAATATAATACAATTCCCCCTGAGAGATGTATAGGTCGAAGAGGAGTGGTTGAGTGGCCGAAAAGTGTCAACAAACAAAAGATCAATAATTTGGGTACTTGTAATAAAGGAACTGCAGCCTAGTAAACTGTTTAGTTATAATTTTTGTAAAATAAGATTCCATTATTATTATTTTTGTTATAATTGCGCAGTGAAGTGGTACACCATATTTTTTTTGAACGTAATGGCAAAACAACGCAGTGGCGGTGAAATCCAGCATTAAAATGTACGGTATTGCTATTTAAACATCAGTAAACGTCACAGCTTGAAAATCAGTAAAATCTATTTGTCTCCTACCTCTAGACAGTTGTGTTATTTCATGTTTATCGTAGTGCTTCGTAATCTTTATTTTATATAAATGAGCCCTGCTCCGTAGTTGGTATCGCTCTTGTTTTTGCGTGACATAGACCGCTATAACATAAAGTACCACTTCATGACTTTGTCGGCCTTCACTGTTACGTGCTATTTAATGCAGACATGATAACATGCTCGTCCGTTTTATCCCGAATAAGCTTATTATGCACGATGAACTGTTTAAACGAGCTTAAGGGATGTTCACGTTCATATGTACACGAATTGTTGCCCACGCGCTATTGAAAATTGATGAGTTTTAATGTTATTTTAACCGAAACATTTTATTTTTATAAAAGTTTAAATTTATTTTCATTTATTTTAACTTAATGAAAAATTGACTAGGCAAATCACTATTGAGTATAATTAAGTAGTTTATTAATATTTTTTTCTACTAGTATGCTGAAGAGTCCACTTTTCCGAACTCTTTTCAGAATGGAAACACTCTTCCGCACTAGTGGGAAAAGTGAATTTGTCAAAGTTTTGGGGAGTGTACTGAAATTTGAATATTTAAAATATATATTCGCAATTGAGTTAACTTTATAAACCCTCACTTCGTGGAATCTACTCATCATATGGTTTTAAATGAAACTAACTGTTTCTAAATGACTTAGAAACAGTTAGTTTCATTTAAAACCATATATTCGCAAGGTTGTAGTTTACCAAATGACTGAGAAATTGAGAAATTTATTAGAATTCTGCTATAATTTTTAATAAATGAAACGTATGTTTCAATAATTTTTTAATGGCACTGGTATAGGCCTCTTCAAATGAATGTCAAATAATAATAATTGATTTGTTGCTATGTATTTAATAATAAATAGTGTACCTAAAGTGACTTTTCCGCACGCAATTGGAGATGGCCGAACGACGCTTTAGCAAAGTTCGACCAGCAATCACTATCCGCACTATTTATAGTTAGGTAAACTACTACATTAAAATGTATGGGTTGTTTGAGAGCCCTTTTTTATTAATTTCTTAAATGTTTATACTTTTCAAGATATTTCAAATATTTTTATCTACTGTTTATAATCAAACAATATCGAATTAATACTTTTCTTTTTTTTACAGATTTCACCAGTTGTTTCAGCTCAAGAAATGCATACAGGTAGGAAAATGTTGACGAATAACAGAAAAAAAGAGCTAAATGTGAAAATGACAATAGTTTAAATTTTTCGACTTCCGACTGTTATGATTATTTTTCTTTATTTAAATATTTCTGAAATTCTATGTTTATTTTTTATTTTTGTTATTTAAAAAATGTGCATGAATTTTTTTTGAAATTCACAATTTTCTTGTAAATGTCAATAATTTTATAAATATATTGAATATTGGAAGCACCCCAGCAAGAGGATATTTTTCAGGTGGAATTTTTTCAGCGCTGCAACGTTATGTAAGCAAATCGGCTTTTAAAGTTGGAACTTGTTTTTCAGTTGCATAAAAATTTGAAATTATCTAATACGACACACACTTAAACTTTTTTAAAGTCTTTTAATTGTTGTCTGCTCACGCCTTTTTTCTCATAAAATGAATAACATAAGCAATAACTTCCCGTGTTTGACTTTTTAAAATTTTTGCCTTCGAGACTTGATTGAAACTACATTATCTATTCTCTACCTTTATTTATTTTTGAATTCTTGTTATCCTAAGCAACGATGAAACTGTCAACCTTTCCATCTGGTCCCATTGAACAGTTTTTTGCTGGCTGACATTTCCTACTATTTGTTTCAATATATTTCTTACCTCACTTACTGCTTTTAATACATTTAATTATTTATAGTAACCGGAATTAAAAATGAATGATTTCTGGTTTAATATAACAAAGTAGCTGCTTGTTCAAATATTCAAACAATTTATTTAAATTGATTTAAAATTTTACTCTCATATCCCAATAAGATTAAAATCGTGACGCCTATGGTTCAAAGGTCCAACGTCAAATTACCAACATGACGTCACTTCCGCGTATGCTTTTGTGATGTAGTAGGCTCATTCTCTATTGAAACATACTCTACCAGCTCTAGTTGTATTATTAAAGTATTATCAATAATGTTAAATTTCTATCTTAAACTGATTTATCTTGGGTATCTCGAAAACTAAATTTTCTGATAATAACAAGAATTTTGTAGACCGAACTGGAGACCTTGTTTAGCAGATTTCTGGAGTATATCTATTTAGAAGATGCGAAGTTGCTGAAGAAATTGAACTTACTTACAACTTACTTTAAGATCTGGATAATAAAAAATACGAAGGGCAACTTACCACCATCAAATCCTCTCTTGCAGGTAATCATCACGGAATGATGAGTAATATTGGCAACGTTACATTCGTGTGGCGGATCCGGGCGACTGGCGGGAGTAATGTGAAACGTACACGGAGTTGCTTGTATTCCGATATTATTTTGACCCCAACACTGGAAAATTAAAA
>CAJUYI010000786.1:49711-67607 GCA_910591695.1 Galerucella pusilla
CATAACTTATAAGAAAAAGCTAAAACTTCTAAGTAGAAGCTAATACTTATTTTTATTTGAATAAAAACTAGAACTCTCTCGAACGTAAATACTGGAAAAATCTTTTGAATTTTGAGTGATTACTTATAAGTACTTACTTATATTTACAAGTGTTTACTTTTTTCGTTGTGTTTCAATTCATTAACATCACAAGTTACTTTACTTGCACATTTATGCTAGCAAATCCTTTTCTGTTAATAAAATCATCGCCAAATTCTGGTGGTTTTTTAATTTGAACATGAGTGCAATCTACAGCACCAAGGACTGTAGGAATTTGGAATCGATTCGACCATTTAATTCTTGCTTCTTCCATGGCATCTAGATTAGATGGAAATTTTATCCAATGGTGGGCCTTTTCCAATATACAATCAGCTACTTCACTTATGGTTTTGCATACTGTAGTATGATGAACGCCAAAATATTCACCAATACCTGTTTGAAATCCGGTATCACTAACATATCGTAGGTATATCTCCATCTTTTGCCGAGATGCAAGTGCCCCTCCTCTGGATTCATCTTTCTCTGGTAAAAAATAATCCGAAATATAGTCTACACTTTCACTTTCAAAACGCAACAAGAGCTTAGATTTGCTTGGGCTGATGCTTCTTCTCTTCCTATAGTTCTTCCTGTTACGAACATTTATGAAGTCCACCATGTTTAACAATATACTAGCAACTACCGTAGGAAAAAAGGATGCTTTATAGGTACCTTAAAAATTGTCAAGTTATAACTTACTAATTTAAGACAGATCTTATTTTTATTCAAATAAAAATAAGCCATTACTGGAAAAATCCTTATATTTTAAGTAACTACTTCAAACCAGAAGAGTTTGCTTGTGGCCATAAGTAATTCCCTTTACATGAAGTAGTCAGTGACCTTTTATTCAATTTATACTAAGAAAATACTTAAACAAGAGGAAGTAGAAGCCAATACTTTTTTTTATTCAATAGACCCATTACCTTTTATTTATTATTTACAGCCTTAAACAAAGATTGAAAAAAAATTCTGATTGAATATTTATATTTTTTTCCGCAATCCAGAAAGTAGGTCTTCCGCCGTGCAGCAGAGTAGCGCGGATGCGGAACACATACTTAGTTTATCGAATTTTTTCCGGACAAACTATTAATCGGACGGAAAAAACGCAAGAAACTTTTTTTATTGCAAAACACTTCCTCTACACGGTGATATTTTTTATTCTTCTCCACCTTCCTCCCAGCGTGAATTATTAAAGAATTTCAAAAAATTTACATTTTTTTTCTCATTTGGGAAATCGATAGATCAATTATTTTTGTATTCACTGTTCACATCGCTCTAGTATAGTGAGAAATATTAACATTTTTCGAATTGTCTCAATCAAATCTAAGAAATGAACGTTCAAAATAACGTAAAATTTATCATCAATTCATATATTTGCAAAGGACCTTTCGCGATCGTGCTTGTAAATCCCCTTTTGCTATTTCCGAGCCAAATTTAAGCAATACATTTTTCCCTGTGGATTTTTCACATTGTTTTGGGACGTCTAATTTTCGCTGAATCGCTGGGAATATATTTACTATAATCCCCTTTCAAGAACAGAAGCTCAGGGGAGCGGTTTTCAAATTTCGCGGGCTATATACAATCCATTTTAGATTGTTTCTTTGTTATGCTTGTACACAATTACTCTAGTCGACATTATTTAGCCATTTTGAATGTTTAGATTGTTTTGGACAGAAATAAAGATTAAAATAAATGTTTATATTTGGTAAAAGCTCTTCACAAAGGAGACCGAGAAGATTTTAATGCCGAGAAGATTTTAATGACGATGCTCGCCCTGCAACGAACTTAAATGCAAAGTTTTAACAGACAATCCGGATTTCCGACAGTGTAAAATGTACATAATTGAACTAAGAGCGGTCAAAACGTCAACACTACCAATCTTGCCCTGATAGGAATAGTACAAATAAGACAAATATTCAATTCTCATTGTATCTAGTCAAATATTTTAGGCGAAAACTGCATTACACCTGTTAAAAATATTCCAGCGAAAGAAAATACACCTCTGTACACAGCATTTATATGTCTTGTAAGAGCTGTAGTGGGAGGTAACATTAAAAATGAGTTTGTGCGCATGGGGGCGGGCTCGCCATCACGTTTGGGCTTGCAGTATACCAGTGACGCAGTGTCGAGCACAGTTAGTATTTGGATTTGTAACCACTGGAAAACATAGTCGTAGAGCCTGAAGCGAAACACCTTACACTACTAGAGTGAGTCATATCACAGCTCGTAGGTATTATAACAAAGAGATATGCCGTCTTTCGGATAAGACGTACAACCGAGGGCCTGAGTCCAAGGATGTTGGACTTGATAAAGATCCGTACCACTTGTTGGAGAGATCACTCTCTCTGTCACTGCTCGCAAGCTATCCCTAAAGCGTTTTCCCGTCGGTGCAGCTACCTCTGGAAATACCTTTTGAGATTAAATCTGTCCATATATAACGGATACCACAGCCGGAAGAGTAAACTCAATCAACACCTGTGCAACATGAAACTGAAGGCGTTCAATGAATGTCGCTTCTGACACAATGTGACTATCTTCAGTAGTAATAACCCAAGGACATTGAAAATTGTTCGAAAAAGTTTTATGACAGATTTCAAAAGCTTGTTGCTTGGAAACAAACCGACGTCGTAGACGGAGGCATAGATAAAAAAATACTTATAGATGGGAAACTGACCCGTTGCGCCCTCTATTTGTACGGGTGGCGCCACCTTGAGAGTCCCGTCAGTACCTCTAACAGAAATCACATGATTGTGATAACCACGCTAAGAGCCGAAAAAGAAGATTCCTGCAATTTCACAGTTTTTGGCGGCATATATAATTTTACTTTTATTGCAAAATGACATTTACGTTCCATTTTTTAATATTTCATCTAAAGTAACTCAACATTAGATTGATATTATAGTAATAACAATCGAATAGTCAAGTAAAATTAATTGAAATGTCAAAAAATGGACCACATAATGCCTGAAGTGAGAAAAATAAAGCAATAATCATGAAGGTTATATATTTTATTGAATAAAAGAACTATACAATGAATGGAACGTTTTTTACATATTTCAATGACAAACATGAAGAAAAATAAATGTTAGGAATTCAACAACAATGCTAGGAAGTTCAAAACTGTATGGAAGAATAACTACTTTTGCCAATTTTCATTTAATGAAACATGTTTTTTATGAAGATAGAGCTTACCTCACATTACAGTCTTTCACAAAACATATTCTCGACATTGTCTCTTAAAATAAAAGTCCCACTATAAACAATAAAAACCAACTACGAATACTCAACACACACAAATAAGCAAAATAGTTTTTAAAAACGAAAACTGGACAAACTCACGATACACGTCAGGCTAGGATCATAGATAACACGTTAGGATGTCAGCGCTGATATATGTGGAAGAATCTGCATCTACCACTAACGGCGTTACAGTTCTCACTTAATCAGAAATTTTAGTATTGAAGGGACTCCCTATGTGGCAGCACCCTCGCAGAGATCCCCTACCCTGGACGGAGGTCTGTTGCCTACAAGCAACAAGCTTGAGAAAGTTGTCATAACATTTTTGAGCATTTATCAATGTCCGAGGGTTATTCGGATAAATTATTTTTTGACGTTTCTTAGAACCAATGAAATGATTCTTTATTTGTCACAAGGGTAGGTAAGTTTCAACCAATTATGTCATTAAATCTCTTGTGATTGTCCTCGGAAATAAACATTGTGGCTTTTATTTGCCTAGCAAGTGTCAGATAGTTGTCAAAATAATTACCTAATTGTGTCAACGCGAAATATGAAATGGGTGAAAATTATCGGCTTAGTACCTTTTCTGATGCAGAAATAACAAAAAAAAAATTAGAAACTACTTCGAAAAATTGTGAATAAAAAAATAATCTAGTCAAATATAACTCGCTAGTTCCATAAATTAGAAAATAATTTGACAGATTTTGTTCAAACTTGTTGCCATTTGAAAAAAGCCACTCGAGCCCTGCGGGCTCTCATGACTATTGCCTGGCAACAAGTTTTTAAAAAATCTGTCAAATTATTTTCAATTTATTCTCACTCCCTTGTTATATTATTACTGAAAATTTTTTGCTAATTATATTTTCCTCAGTATTACAACCAAATCGTGACATTTCGAAATATTAAATATTTGAAACTTCAAAATTGAAATAAATCATTTAGTCCTGCTTTTCATGAAAGGAATATTATTGGGGAGTGTTCAAAATGAGCAGAGGGGGTCATTCAATCAATAAATTTAGATGCCAAGAGGAAATTTCACCATAGCCATTTACATTTCCAATAATTTTCATGAAAATAGAGTGATCTGGTTGTAAGCACTCCCTGTATAGAAAAATCGGATCCATTATTTCGACTGATGAAATTGTGTTTTTACGTGATGGAATCAAACGTTAAGATCAAATGAGTTTTCCTGTTTGGAAAATGTGAAAAAAAAAGAAAATTCCCAAATATAACAAGTAATCTGATCAAAATATTATTTAGACACAAAAGAAAAATGTCTGTAATTCTTGTTATCCCATTATATTTGTAAAAAGATATTCCCGGAGGTGTACGAATCGCAATAATGCTTTTATCTCAAATAAATATCTTGAATACCATCGGCAGAAAATAAATTCTCCTATTTCAACCGAATATTTCTTGTTTTCATAAAATAGTGGCAATGATGCTATATCAACTTAACTTTTATTGAATTGTACTGAATCTGTCTTCGCTAAAAGCATGGGGGAGCAAAATGTACTTGCGTTTAGATGGATAATTAAAACTTTTATAACATGTCCGGGACCGGACAAATATTGAAGAAAATATAAATTTTTTTAAAAATCTTTTTATACCACAAATTTTACTACAACTTAAATTATAATTTGAAAATATTTTGAAATATACAGGGTGTTCCTATAAAGTGTGACGTATCAAAGTTATATTTTTTCTTATGGGACACCCTATATTTAATTGCATTTTCTGATTGCCCCTAAAAAATATAATACTCCTTCATGATGAATCCCTATACCTAAATACAGAGGGTTCCGAGTTATGCTGACTTTTTTAAAAACGTGAACATTTCGGAAAAAATTAATAACTCATATATAACAAATTTTAGCAAATTTTCTCTTACTTCTAAATAGTTGGACATTCGTTGAATGTATTCCACGATTGAGTACCCCGTGCGGGCATGAAGTTAACTTTATGGCCCGCGCAGGCATAAAGAGAAATAATTTTTTGTTCAACTTATTCCAAAATCATCGTTCATTTTGACTTCTAACTTTGACACATATAAAATTTATTGTGATATTATGACATTTACGTTTGTCAACATTCACCTATTAAAATCGGATTTTTTAAAACACTGATTTGTATTGAGATTGGATTGCAATAACGAACTAGTATGACATAAAAGTTTGTATGTACCGCAGGCATAAACAGATGTGTATACCCTCGGGCGACTTACAAACCCTCGGGTACATAAATAACTATTAGGGGCAATCCAAATATGCAATAAAATATAGGGTGTTCCATAAGAAAAAAGATAACTTTGATTCGCCACACTTTATTAAAACACCCTGTATATTTCAAAATATTTTCAAATTATAGTTTAAGTTGGAGTAAAATTTGTGGTATAGAAAGATTTTCCAAGAAATTTATATTTTCTTCGGTATTTGTCCGGTCCCGGACTTTTGCCGAACTCTGTATGCATCTTCATAGGCTTGTTTGAAAATGGAACCTGTCTGGCACAGTTTTTCCCTTGATATTTGTATGAGTCTGTTCTGGAAAGAAATTTATCCTGTGAGACCGCCGCATTCATCGTCATGTCAAACATTACATCTAAACACTGTTGCTTCTGTTGTCTTCGCAGTCTCTCGGCATACTTTGTGCTTTTCATCAATGCATCCACTGGGTATCCATTAAATACAATGATGTTGTTAGGTTTTTAAGCTCCCATGCGCCGATTTTACATAAAAATTAATATAAACAAATATCGTTTCAACAATATTAATGTATGCATATCTGAAAGTGGACCGGAAAATTTTTTTGGGAAGAATACAATAGAGAGCAAGATAAAACGAGTCGAAATTTCTCAGATATTCCTAAAAAAACATGAAAAGTAACTTAATTGTGTGATATTCAAACACTGGGTTATTTTTTTGGATTAGCGTTTATTCATGTCTGCAGCTAATAAAAAAAAATTGGATGGTCGCAAACCTGCAGGTGGGGGAGAATAGGAAGGAAGGTGGACATTAGATCTGAAAAGGTCATAGAGGAATATATGCCAGTAGCTACCTCATCAAATCTAATCTATCAATGAATTTTTGTTTTCATTCCCAGTTGCCTTACTCAAAGAAGTACTTACTCTACGATACCTGTAAATTTGAGGAGCATGAAGTTTATTTTAAAATGATCAACAAAGTCTAATAGACCAAGGTCGATAATTTTTGAAACAAAAAAAAATAATAGTAGGATAAAACCCATTAGAAAAGGAGAAGGATATGATATAATTGAAGAAAAAAATAAATTACGGGAGATCCGAGTTCGGGAAATGGGAGAGGGTGAGTTTTTAAGGGTAAAAAATGATTTATCTCGATTTCCGGCAAAACTACAAGTCCTACGGAAAATAGTTGAGTGACAAAGTTGTGAGCAATAAAAAGCTCTACAACTTTTGTATTCACAATTTTCACACATAACTTCAAAATTTATGTGAAAAATTCAAACAACCAAGTTTTTGGTTATTTATTTTTATCTTTTTCAAAAAAAGTATTTTTCTCACGAAATTTCGTGAAAACTTACCTTATTATGTCCCAAATACACTGTAATATATTTGATTCAAAATACTTTTTTTTCACCCTATTTTGACTTAATATCAAAAATACACCCTAATTTTCAATCGAAAATTCTCGCGTCAAAATATCAGCTTTTTTCAAAAAGTCGGTGGGCTTTTTGTTCGTTGAAATTTCTACTTTCTGATAGTCTGAAAAAAAAACATCTCCATGGTAAATGTTCTCAGAAAATGCAAAAAAATTTTTTTTAATCACTATGTACAATTTCATAGAAAAAATGTGATTGCTGCAATTTTTTCGAGTTCAAAAGTTTATTCATTAAATTCGAATGACATTCATGTCATAGCAAATCTCATAAAATGTGAATATACAACATGTAAATCGTACTATTGAATTTAGATAGTTCATTTTGATTACATTATAATAATTTTAAAAACGTTAATCTTGTTACATTATCTTGAATTCTAATCATCCATCAGATAATTTTTTTTTTCTTTGGTGGCATTACTTCATCCTTAGACTTGAAAAACCTTTCCAACTCTAGTTGATCTCCGAAATCTTCAAGACCTTCGTCTCCAATGTTATTTCCAGTCTCTATTGAGTCTTCATCCACAATTTCATCTGAATCATTTACATCTTCGTAGGTTATTTATTCCATATTGGAGCAATTTCCAGAACCATGACAATCTGTACATAAATTTGTGCATTTCAAACCATGTTTTTGGCAGCCACATTTTAAACTGTTACATCCAGTTTCACAGCTGCAGCAAATAGTTTTGGGCAATATTTTTGGAATTAAATCATTTTCTGTAAATTTGGTTATAGTGCCACGTTGATGCTGCTTCCAGCCCCAATCTGTTGCTGTCAATTCGTTGCCCAACCAAGTTTGAAGCTGATAATATGCCCTGTAACAATGTTGTGGTTGATATTTTTGAAACCTTAATTGATTCAGTGTTATTTTTTAATTTTTACATTAATAATATAGATTTGATTAATTGTAATCCATTTTTTAGGTTACGTTACTTTAAACCCACATCTCTACGAAACACCTTAAAATGCGCTAAAATTTACCATAGGTCGCTCAGGTATATAAATAATTATCTTAAAACGGCAATAAATAGGCATCTACAAATATTAGTTAAAGAAGATTCTACATCTTTTCAAAATATTGTAGATGTCTTATTAAATATTAACTTATTTGTTTGTTAATTATTATAGTAGTGTATTTAGATTTGCAATTTTTTCGTCTATCAATGTTACATGAATCTTACGTTTTTTGAGCAATTAAAGTGTAAATTTTAATATATATCTCAAAATTTACATAGTGATTAAATAAAAAAACTTCGAATTTGAGTTTTTTTCGTTTTTTGCATTGTTAGAGAACATTCACCATGGTGATGTATATTTTTTTTCAGACTATCAGGAAGTAGAGATTTCAACGAACAAAAAGCCCTCCGACTTTTTGAAAAAAGCTGAGAATTTTCGATTAAAAATTAGGGTGCTTTTTTGATATTAGGTAAAATTAGGTCGAAAAAAAATTTCAATTCAAATAAGTTACAGTATATTTGGGACATAATAAGGTGAGTTTTTCGTGAGAAAAATACTTTGTTTGAAAAAGATAAAAATAAAAAACCAAAAACTTGGTTATTTGAACTTTGCACATAAATTTTGAGGTTATGTGTAAAAATTGTGGATACAAAAGTTGTAGAGCTTTTTATTACACACAACTTTGCCATTTAACTTTTTTCCGTAGGGCTTGTAGGTTTGCCGGAAATCGAGATAAACCATTTTTTACCCTTAAAAAACTCACCCCCTCCCACTTCCTTATCTCGGATCGCCCGTAATTTATTTTTTTCTCCAATTATAACATATTCCCCTCCTCTTCTAATGGGTTTTGATCCCACTATTATTTTTTTTCTACTATTTTTGAAGGCTTCGGCACTGGTCTATAACGCCACATTATAAAAATACAAATTTATTCAACAGTTTTCCAATTTCGTTTCACTTTTGAATAAAGGTCACTTTTATATTTGTCTTTTGATAGTATTTTCAATACTTCACCATTGTCGAATCTGGTTATCACGCCTTTCGTTTCTTCCGCTGTCCACATACTTTCCGTTTACTTCGTTCACTCCAGAAAATTACCGTTTGATCTTTCGACCTCGAAAACTTATCGACAAAGAACCGATTCAATTTTCGCGCGGGCCCATAACTTTTCCAAGCTGTTTTGCAGATCACAATTTTTAAGTTTCAACACACATTTACCACAGACGTGCTTCGACTGGCTTAGTCCAAAATTAGTGGGGTCTACAGAAGTCGATTAATATCTTACGCCCAGATATTTCTTAGTTAACGATGATGGTTCGCCTTTCTAATCGACATTTCTCTTGCTCGATTCTCTTAATTGAATCCACTTTGGATCGCATTTTAATTAAGGAACATTATCCTGCATTGCTGTATCTACTAAGAGATCGGTCAAAAAGTTTCCATATTAAATACTTTTGGGATTTGAACCTAAAGGCATGGGTCCAGTGTTGCCTCAAGGGAATATCATAATATAATAAAATCAGATCCAGTACTCGTGGCTCCACCTGTGAGACCGTGGCGCGGTAGCGCCCACGTACTAAACTCCTGTTAGGGAGGAATCGGTACTCGTTGCTGACGTACTGAACTAGATGGCAGACACGCACTATGCCAAATTCGCGGCATATGCAGAAAATCTCTCTCTCTCTCTCTCGTCCTTTCTCGTTCATGTCCAACAATCATGGTGCTTCGTGGCAATTACTCTCTCTTCTTAAAAACTATAAAATCAAGTGTAAAATAATTACTTGTTCTACCCATGAAAGGAAAATGAAGAGCTCTAGATGTTTAAAGTCACCGTAGTTATTAGTGTCTCCGATTAGTAATATTATTATGAAGAAACTGTTAGTGAAAAGTCTAAGTGTACCGGTAGTAGAAATTGGCGGCAAAAAGGTTAGTGCATGGGTGTTGTGTTAAAAAACGATGTAAAATAGCCCAGGGGTTGGCTGGATGGGTATTGTTGGAGTAAATAAAGTATGTGACGAACCAAGTAATTTTATTGCTTTCCCGAGCCATCGAAGGTCTCCTTGTTGGCCAACGCAAAGGGTGTTCGTCCCCGATAATGGTGGATGTCCAAGAATTGGTAGTTTCCAATCAAATACTAACGATATCTTTTTAAGCAAGTTAATTGTTTCAAACCTTATTGGGTGGAATATTAATTAACAAATAAAACTGGTTATTAAAATATTCCACAATAGTAAATTAACTACTAGACTTCGTTTCACATGAAAAAAACCCACTAGGAGTCTATAAGTTGCAGTCGTATGCGCGAAGAAGCTGCACATAACAATATCTGAACATCAATATCGGTCAAAGCCTTAGGCTAGAGATTGTTAAATATGCCAAAATTTATGAACATAAAAATGGATGAATTCTGACCTGTAAAGTGCCGTAGTCTGCTGCTACCCTTGGCACGTACGTCAGCACACTGGTACCTCCGGTCTCGGTCTTAAAGTCCGTCAGCTCTCTGAAAACCCCAGGGGTGCTGTTGAAACTCCAACGAAACGTCGTTGCTATGGGCTCTGCGTCGACCTGAAACAATGGAGTGCCGAAAAAGGTGAACATCAACGAATCGAGAAATTACTTTTGGGAATCCCCTGAAAAGTTTTGATCGGTTAATATCGTCTAATGAGGATTTATATCCTTTGGACGAGATCTTTTTCGATCAATTCCAGAAAAAAATAGTGTGAAAAAAATAATTTTTGTTATTATAATAAGGATAATAGTTCTGCATAATAGAGAGTTATTGGAAACACGAATTTACTGCCTTGCAGTAATTGTGAAATAGTGCTCGACCTTAAAACAGACTTAAAATTTGGAGTTATTGAAACATGAAACTTTATAATGACATTATATTAAGGTAGGTGTCACAGATGACACAAATCACCTACACATTGTGACATATAAATAAGAAACATGAAGTAAAGTCGAGATAGTGCACTGCAGTAATCGCACACAAATAAGGACAAGCACTAGCCTTAATAATCTTCCCTTATTCAAAACATCAAATGCGCATGCGTATATGTCACTATAAGGACAGCACTAATACTGCTTGACCTTATAAAAGTTCCAATAACTCTCCCATTGGCTACATATTCCTAATTGTTTTTCTGGATCAATGGCCATCAGCAGCTAAGACACGTTAATTTAATTAAAAAAAGGATATAATCTATAGTCAAGAGGATGGTTCAAATTTTAGCAGGTTTCTAAAAAACCTTTTACTATTGATATTCTAAATTTTATCATGCAGATAACTTTGTGAAGTTCACCGAAAATGGAAATGAATTTCGGCCCAAATCTTTTACCATCCAACCATTTCTTCAGGTATGGGAGCACGTAATAGTCAGAGGAGCCTAAATATGGAAATTATACTGATGGGTTAGTAGATCATATGACAATTTCTATATTTTTGTCAAGCTGACTACACACTTGTGCACCTATAAATTTTGTGAGTGAAACATAACATTTTTCTCTGTCAGATGTAGTCGTTTCTGCTCTAAATAATATAAAATTGTCAATGCCAAGAGGTGTGAAACAATTTTTCAAAACACTAAGAACACTTTTGAAAAAACCTGGCAACACTGTAGTTATCAATTCCGTGAATACAAAATAGCGAACCATAGTACGTTATTATTATGATTTTTTTTTTCAATTATTACTGTTTCGTTGAAGTATTGTAAAATGTTTTATTTTTTCGATATACTGACGTGCTTTTGGATACATTCACAACAATCTTCAATTTCATATTTCTGTTTATATTGCATAAAATTGCTCTCATTGAATATTCAAAGGGATAAATATAACCGATGTTTTCCGCTAAAAATTCAATTATCTTGTTCTACTATGAAATTTTCATCCACAACCGAATGCAATGAAAATATTTGTCTAGTAATATTATCCTCAAATAAAAAAAAGTTTCTATGTCTCTTTGAAGAGAAGTACTACATGGAAAATATCAAATATGTTTCCTATAAATAAAAAGGGTGACCGCTTTGATAAATCTAATTTTAGATCAATTACTTATTTGTAATTTTGCCAAGGTGTTATAGATTCTTTTGCAAAAAGTTCTATATTCTTCAGTGAATGTGTGGCTATGTCATTAACATATGATTATATCGTTGTACGGAATGTCCTAGACAGACTAGGCTAGGTTAGGTGTGTGGTGGGTGGTGGGTCTATAAGGTCCTCCACTGTGACTGGCAAGAGTCTATTTTGGCTCACACGTATTCAGATTTCACCAAACAAATTCAGCTTCTTAATAAAGCCGATTAGTTTATTTGGTGAATGATATTTCAGGTCCGAGGGCGAGAGAGAGACCCTGCCAAACATCAGATAGGTACCTGATTCGAGCCGCGGCGGGGCAGGCACAAATAATATGCTCTGCTGTCTCAGCATATTCCAGACATAAACTGCAAGTCGGATCTTCCGACAGTCCAAGTTTTAGCATATGATGATTCAGATGACAGTGGCGTGTTAAAAGGCCTGTTAGACAACGTAGGTCATGCCTGCTATAGTCTAACATTTGTGTGGAGACATTCTTTGGAGGATGTATAAAAGCTTTTGAATGAACCAATCTGCCAGTGCAGTAATTGATGAGGACAAGATAAGGTGGGCCATATCGGGCTTTTCTCCCTTCAAGTAACCAGGACCTGACGGAATAAGACCAGCCCAACTTCAATGGGGAATGGATATTCTTATGCTGCACCTGGTTGGAATTTTCAGAGCCTCTTTAGCTCTGAGGTATATTCCCAGTAAGTGGAGAGAAGTACGAGTGGTACTTATACCCTAACCAGGTAGGATGGACTACACCTTACCAAAAGCATTCCGACCAATTATTCTCACATCGTTCTTTTTAAACACAATGGAGAGATTATGCGAGCGGTATATAAGAGATGAGGTGCTAGAATAGTTCACAACCCGCTTCATCCAAATCAGCATGCATATACTCCGGGAAGGTCCACTGATTCGGCCCTTCACCAAGTGGTTGGCAGAATCGAAAGATCATTGGACAACAAAGAATCCACCCTGGGTATATTCATAGATATCGAGGGAGCGTTTGATAAAACAACATTTCCAACAATTACCCAGCAACTCTACTCCAGGAATGTACCTCTGGTAGTAGGAGAATGGATACCCAAGATGCTCTCTAGTAGAGCAATAAATATCGATGTAGAAGAAATCACAATAAGAGGACTGGTCATGAGGGGATGTCCACAAGGAGGAGTCTTATCACCCCTTCTGTGGAACATTGTCCTAGACACCCTGATTAATCACCTCAACAACAATTAATGGATTCTACACAATTGCATACGCAGATGACATAGTTATCTTGCAGACTGGCAAATTTGTGAACACACTGTGCGATAGAGCGCAGGATGGACTTAAATTAATTGAAACATGGTGTAAGGTCACTGTCGATCAATCCCAGAAAGACAGAGATGGTCCTTTCCACCAGGAAAAGAAGTTTATCGGGTTTAAAATCTCCCGAAATCTTCAAAAGCAAACTAAACTTTTCGGAAGAGGTGAAATACCTTGGTATTACCCGCGACAGGAAACTAACATGGAACTCTCATCTACACATCAGAGCAAAAAGAGCATCTGTGGCTTATGAGCAGTGTCGGAGGACAGTGGGACGCACATGGGGTCTGTCACCCCGTGTGGACACCTGGATCTACACTGCAATAATAAGACCCATGTTAACGTATGGAGCAATTGCATGGGGACGGAAGGTTCTACAAGCAACGGCCATCCAAAAAGTATATCAAATACAGTGAATGGCTTGTTTAAACATCACAGGAGCCATGAGAACAACACCAACCGCAGCAATGGAACTAATTACTGGTCTGACCCCTCTGTACGTCAAGGAGGTTGCGTTAATGGCCATGGTACGATTGCGCACGACTAGTGTAAACCCCGAAGTAGGAGTGGGCCAATTGAGGTTAAGCCTATGGCAGGAAGCGCTTACTGAGCTGCCTCTGCTGCAGGCAGCCAATGAAGCAATTGAACCAAGGTTTTTGTTTAACAAACCCTACAAAATACAAATAAAACAGAACACAGAGCCAGATGCTGCAAATGCAATACGCATATATACAGATGGTTCAAAAATGAAATAAGGCTCAGGATGTGGAGCTTACTCGAGAGCACTAAGCCTAAAAATTAAGTGGGGAATGGGAAACAATACCAGCGTGGTTCAAACAGAACTGGCTGGTATCTCAATTGTCACTAAAGAACTAACCAGAAGAGGAATTTCTGGCAAAAACATAACAATCTGCACTGATAGTAGACAAGCCCTATTAGCCTTGAACAGACAACGTGTTATATCGAGGCTAGTACTAGAGTGCCAGCAAGATTTAGCTGACGCCTCGGCAGATAACAATTCCGAATATTTTCATATTCCTGAATTATGTCCAAGAAATATAAAACATGAATATATGGAAAGCTATCAATAGCTTACGGTTATTTAGAATCTCATTTATTAAGTGAGCTTAGACAACCCAATATCCTCTCGCTCTATTTGATTAAATCATAACAAATTGGTTGGAAGCTGGACAGTGTCACGGAATACAGAAAACGATGAGAAGAGAGTATCAATATCACTTAAGAGTCTTGTCCCCTGTCAGTTTTTGTTAATTCTTCGCTACTTTACAAATTGATTTCATAAATCGTTTCCTTGAAAAGTTATACATTCATTTGGGGATTTATTTGTTTTTGTTTAGGTAAGTATTTGTTTTTGCTACTTTTGGAGTTTTGGGAAACGTTTAAAATTTAATCAAGCTACTTTCAACTTATTATTCGCACTAACTAGTTTCAAAACTTAGTTTTTAACACTGCTGGAACTTTGTTTATACAAATCAGGATTTTGATGTTGACTTTGGGCAGTTTGTGTTAGTCTGAGAAAGCTCATTGTTATTTTGAAGCGTTGTATTTGCACCTTTTCATGGATATTACTCCATTCAACGCACCGATACTTCGAATTAAGTTAATTATAATAGTTATTTATGATATGAGTGTTAAAAGTGAGGTTTTATTTTGTGAGTGAAAACGTTTGTGAAATGAGCGGAGCGAATTGAACAATTTCACGAACAAAATAAAATCACTTTTAACACAAATACCATACAATGTTTTTTGTACAACTTCCCTATTTTGATAATGAAACGAGCGAATTTGCAATGACAATAAATTCAAAATGACTTTTAGTATTCAAATAATCAAAAGATTGTTGTGAATGGCAGACGTTTACATAGCAGCGTGCTAAAAATATTTTTAACACTAGTGTTAAAAGTATTTTTAACACGCTGCTATGTAAACAATCGTTTTTAACATTGTTTGCTATCATTAAAAGTGTCACTTTTAATGACAGTTGTACAAAAAATTATTTAAGAAACTATGAGCCTTCATTTCATTCATGAGTACTCTAAAAACTGCAAATACTGCAAGCGCCAAACGTGATGGCAAGCCCGCCCACATGCGCTCAAACTTATTTTCAATTGTTACCTCCCACTACAGCTCTTGCAAGACATACAATACAGTGCTATTCAAAAGTCCCCTCTCCCCCTCGTATCTTTTGAACGGCTACACTTACATTAATAAAATTTGGATGGTGAAAATAAAGTGTTATAAACTTCTTTACGAATTGTAATAGGTGACGTAATAGTAATAGATGACGTCACAGTGCCACTCTGGCAAATAATTTTGAATAGGACCTTATGGCAAATGATATCTCGTTTGAAAGGCATTGACATTGGCTACATAGCCATATTAATTTTGTTTGGGTTTGAACTAATTTTGACGGATAAATTAAATGAATACCAAAATTATTATTTGACATTTAAATATTGAAGATTTTTCAGTCCGCCTCTGGTTAGTTGTCAAAAAAATTGACGTTTTTAATTTGATACTATTTGTTGCTTTGTAAAGTTTTTTTGAATAGCTTAAATATTTAATTTTATTATTGTTTAACGAGACGTTTAAGAGTGGTACTCTGTACTCAAGCCGACAATGTAGCAGCTATCTTAATAATTGGTGAATTTAGAGAGAATCTTCATGAAGCGGAACGTTTATTTTATGAGAGATACCCAGATCGCCCTATCTGGAGAACTTATTTGAGGGAGCTTCTTCACAAGTTTGAAGCAACAGGTAGTGTTCAAGATGCCAAACGATCTGGTCGACCAACATTTAGTGATGATATAAAAATTGATATAGTTGTTGAAATGGTAGTAAACCCTACTTCCTCTTCAACTAAAGTTGCGTCTATCTGTGAAGTGAGTAAAAGTACAGTACAGAGAGTGTTGGCTATAAATAAATGTCATCCATACAAGTTAAAAATGGTGCAAATGACGACCCCGACAGAAGATTCGAATTCTGTGAATGTATGACAAATAAAATTTGTCAAAACTCACATTACACAAAAACATAAGTACTTTTTGCCTCAATGGAAATGTGAATACACAAAATGTAAGGTTAGGAAACCACATAGTTGGTCCTGTTTTCCTGAATTCAAATTTAAGCTGTGGAGTGTATCTTGAGATAATACAAAATGCAATTGAGCCGTTAATTCTTGAAATTCTGGAAGATAATCCAGATGAATTCGGCCATCTGGAAGTAACATTTCAACAAGATGGTGCTCCTGCACATTATTATGGTGCAGTAAGACTTTACCTGGATCAAGAATATCGAGGTAGATGGATCGGCCGGCGAGGTCCTATAGAACGGCCACCTCGGTCACCAGATCTGACACCATTAGATTTTTTTCTACTTGAAATCCAAAGTTTATACTATGTCACCAGATAGCATTGGCGTTTTGAAAGAAAGAATTATTGAAGATTGCAATGCAATTTTAGCTGACACATTCGAACGAGTACGACAAGAGTTTACTAATAGGATGTATTACTGTCAGGAAGTAGACGGAGCATGTCGGGGCGTGTAGACAAGTAGTATTTTTAGTGGACTGTATTGTTTTTGTAGGAAGGTGTTTGATGACATCTGACTATGACTACCTTGTCTCCACTGACCACGAAAGGGTTAACTAACTACTTAGATGTCAATAATAGCCAGTTTATTTTGAACTTGATCTTTAATGAATCTAATTCGTAAAGATCTTAACAATAACAAAAAAAAGAGAACATTGAATATATGTGAAAATGTAGAGCGATGATTGATGCCACTACTTGGCAACACTGTCTACATACAATTTCGCGCTCACATCAAGATACGCTAAGAATGATACCTAATACGCTACATAAAAATACACGTATAAAGGTACTGCACTTTGCAAGTGTTATATACACAAAAATTAAACACTACGATAATTATGTAGGAGTTGAGAATTAATAACTAGTTCAAAGAACAATGTAGGGAGTTCACGTTAGTTAAAATAAGAGAGAGGTACCGGCTTTTTGAGTTAAGACCACGGCACCAAATTGGTTGGAGAGTGAGATGGACGTACCGGCTTTTCGACGAAAGACCACGGCACCAAAAAACTAGATAGGTAGCAATTAGAAATACACACTTGATATTACTTCACGCACTCACTATAAATGTTGGAGATCACATAGATTCCACTTGGGGTTGTTTGTCAAGAGAGACTGTGAGCAAACATGTTATATAGGCACTGCATGTGCCTTTCACTACGAGGTCGGAATGCTGCGGTTGCTACTGAACAACTGAGAGCGAAACAGGGTTCGCGCGCGCGGAGGTTCGCTGTTGGTAGGGATGCGTCACCGACTGCGCAGGTTTCAGAGTGGCTGTACAGGGTGTCCCTAAATTTGTAATTCACACAGTTGGAATTATACTGCAAATTCCAACAGAGCACATTTCGAACACTTGCTATAAGAATCCATTGTTGATATTTGATTAATTAAATTTAAAAAAATAGTTTCAATAATTTTGGTATTTATTTAATTTATCCCGCAAAATTAGTTTAAACCCAAACAAAATTAATATGGCTATGTAGCCAA
>CAJUYI010000786.1:77607-93653 GCA_910591695.1 Galerucella pusilla
TCATGTGTCATCTTTTGACTTTGTTTGTTGTTTGAAAAATTTAAAATCATGACTAACATCTTCAATAAAATATCAGAAATGTTCGATTCTACTTAAAATAAAAAATTGAGTGGATGGAGAGTTCGGGATTAAAAATTTTCATAAAATTTATCAGATTTTAAAACAGAAGACTGGTCGTCTGTGCGTCGCCCTTAAATATCCCGGTATTAACAAAACCGAAAAAAAAACACCTGATAATTCACAATACAGCAGCAAGTAACTCCCGCAGCATGGTAGATTGCTTTTGATTAATGTTTTATCCCACGGGCTATAAAACGGTTTTTGTTGACAAACATGCAGAAATGGAGTTGACCCATATTTTCCTGCCGTAAACTTTTATGCAGAATACGATTTTGTTATACAGTGTGCGACAGACAAATGGAATAAATTCGATAAGGAATAAATGCTTGGACACGTCGATTTGTATTTTTAAATGCCCATTTTTTCAAAGAAACAATTATTTATATACCAACTTTCTTATTTTAAATTTTATATACAAATCATGTACCGGGTGGTCCAATAAGCCGATCTCTCTTCTATATATCAGTAACTATTCATGTTATAACTTCAGGAGAAAAAATTCCCCAGGAAAATTGGACAAGAGAAATTGCTGGAAATTACTTTCAAGTTTGTAGGTTAACCGCTAGGGGGCGTAACCTGTAGAGAAAAATTTAAAAACCAGTTTTTTGTGAAATATGCCCAATTATACCCAGTGTTGAATAAGTAAACTAAAAAAAGGCCTAAATTTCGCACAAATTTGTTCGCACTTTTTATTCTATTTTCCCAAATAAAGGGTGGGGGAAAGTGGGAAAGTGTTTGTGGATAAATACCTATAACTTTGGTTTGAATCAACCGATTTTAACGAAATTAGTGTCAATAGAAAGAGTGTAGATGAATTAATTACTTCTACTATAAAACAATGACATTTAGTTTTAATTGTCATAGGTAGAGGGTACTTTCGAATGAAAAAAATTAAAATTTGTTTTCCTTGAGAATGTTCAATGGAAACACCTAATTATTGTGAATTATAATGAAACCGCATGCTGATAGCTATCGTCGAAGTCAAGATATAAATAAAAACGCATAAACATAAGTAAGTATAGTGTTGACTCACTCTGTATTATAACTTGAAATTAAATATGTAAAAGAAAGATCATACATAAATTCCGATCATTAAGATTTAATGTCCAATCAAATGCTGCTTCAATCTTAGATTACTGCAATTGTTAAATCTGCTAGAACAACCGCATATCATGTCAAAAATTTTGTGGGAAGATGAGTCTACGCTTTATAGTGCGGGTGGTGTTATCTGCATAATACGCATTATTGGTCTGAAGAAAATCCGCACTGGGTAGAGGAAGTGCAGCTTCAAGGTAGTCCTAATGTTTGGTATAGAATATATAGTTGACGGAAAGATCGCAGGTTCATATTTCTTGGAACTTCAAATGGCGATACATACTTAGATTTTCTGGGTAATTGGTTGTCTGTTTTGCGCACTTTTCCAGATGAGTTAGAGATTATTTGAATGTAAGCTATCCAAATGGATGGATTGAAAGGGTAGGTACATTTCCAGGGCCAGCTAGATCTCCAGACTTAACATGTCTGGACTTTTATCTGTGGGGAAGATTGAAGGACTTAGCGTACCAAACTCACCAACCACGCGAGACGACATGCAACATCGCATTAGAAACGCTATAAATAGTATATCAACAGCTGGAATTTAAGCAACAGATATGTCACAGCGTGCTAGATTACATATTTGTGTGGAAAACGATGAAAAACAATTTGAACATTCAATTGGACATCAAGTTTTATTGACCAAGATATCTGTATGATATTTCTTTCCCATATTTAATTTTAAGTTATAATACAGGGTGTCAATACTATACTCACTTATGTTTATGCGTTTTTATTTATATCTCGAGTTCGACAAAAGCTATCAACATGCGGTTTGCGCCGTTTTGTTGAGAATTTAATCCAGTTCCATTATAATTTACAATAATTGGGTGTTTCCATTAAACATTTTTCAAGAAAACAAATTTTAATTTTTTTTTATTCGAAAGTACCCTCTACCTATGACAATTAAAACTAAATGTCATTGTTTTATAGTAGATGTAATTAATCCATCTACACTCTTCCTATTGACACTAATTTCGTTAAAATCGGTTGATTCAAACCAAACTTATAGGTACAAACACTTTCCCACTTTCCCCCACCCTTTATTTGGAAACATAGAATAAGAAGTAACTGAGAAAATTTGTGCGAAATTTAGGCCTTTTTTCAGTTTACTTACTTAACACTGGTTATAATTGGGCATATTTCACAAAAAACTGGTCTTTAAATTTTTCTTCACAGGCTACGCCCCCTGGCGGTTAGCCAGTAAAGTAATTTCCAACAATTTCTCTTGTCCCCTTTTCCGAAGGAATTTTTATTCCTAAAGTTATAACATAAATAGTTTCTGATATATAGCCGAGAGATCGGCTTATTGGACCACCCGGTACAATAGATTACAGTAGACGGTTTTTCTGTGTGTGCATAACTTTCAGTGATACCGCGTTTGAAATTAACCATATGCGAATCGGGTGCAAATAGAAGCATAAATTTATCTTAATCTTGAAGTGTGATAAAAGCTACCCACCTTTAATCAAGTTTACTGTTATGTTTATAGCCGACTTGAATTTATTTTCCGCTACCAGTCGCAGCTTTTAGAATTTTAACTGCTTCTCTTGAGACCTTTCGTTAGAATTTATGGATTTTTTTTCACTCTCAAATTCAAGTATCGTAAGACACTGAACGGTAGTAGCTGCTCGTTTTAAATTTCGTATTATTATTAAATAGACATTTTCGTCTTAACAACAATAATAAAATATTTATTTTTATACGGTTTTTCGTAATATATTTTCCTTGAAGGACACTCACAGGACGAGAAAACATGAATAAATATGAGATTAAACTTTTCTATTAGAGACTATTGACAGAATTATTGAAACCTTTCGTTCTGTAACATTCGAATTTAATTTTAGTGGAATGTTGGGCCGGGTATAGTTCTTATCTGTGGCTGTAACGCTAAAGGGCGATTTTTTTGGGAAAATTAGTTATCCACAGTAGGATACTTAAAAAAATAACTTTATAATATGAAAAAACGGTATAACTTAATTCCTAATAAGAGATTTATTGGAAATTTTTTTTTTCTTACGTCAGGTTATGTTTGAGCGACCGGAGGTCGCGACGCAAAAGATCTGACCGTTACGTTACGTTATGTTACGTTGCTTCGTTATGTGCCTTGCTTGCGTGCATGTGCTCTCTCCTGAGTCTCTCTCTCGTTTACGAAGCAGCGATTCATATGCTTTGGCCGGGAATCGAACCCGGGCCGCCCGCGTGGAAGGCGAGCATTCTACCACTGAACCACCGATGCTATATTAAAATTCTATGCAAAGCTGGTATTCGCAGTGCTGGTGATCTACTTGAATTTGTTCGGATGAATTTTTACTATTATTTCCATAGTTTTTTTGCGCGATTGATCTTTTTTGTTTATTTACAGCATCTGCTGTCAGGACGGTAGGTTTTGTTTTGGTTTTTAAGTTTATTTACCGCTCAGACGTCGAAAAGTAATAAATAGCACAAAAACAATTTCACCAAAATGCAAAATATATTTTAAACTGATCGAGAAGTATAAATGTCACTATTGACGTCTAGCACATTTACTTTTCGAAATACAGGGTGTTGAAATTTTGAAAACTTGAATGTTTTATAATTCGATAACTTTAAAATGGGTGGATAAATTGATTTGACATTTGGTAGGTTGTTTTTAAATGTAAAAGGGCATATTTTGATAGAAAAAGTAGTTTGTGCAGCTAGTGTGGATATGATGGCCATATTGCACGATGACGAAGTTTGAGCACGACGCCGTAGTGCTCAATCGCTCAAGTGCGATATGGACAATCCACACGAGTCGAACAGCATATTTTTTCTACGACCCACTGAAGAAAAATCTAGAAAATAAAAATTTCTACAGACTGTAATTTAATAATTCAATTTCATGTTTCCACTAATTTTTTGTGGTAAACGTACAGTTCTTGAATGTCCAATTTGTATAATGCTACGGTTTCCCTTTTTAAATATACGATGATGTTATAAGTAGATGTAGCCAGTCGGACTCCCTCATGAAGGGTACCGTACCATTATCTATAATAATGAATATTCTGCTAAATATTTCAAACGTCTACTTGTTGTCCTTATTAATATCAAGCAGAATAATTATTTAAAAATAAAATTAACAATAAAAAAAATTTCTTCACGGGGAATCGAACCCGGGTCTACCGCGTGAGAGTCTGGTTTGCTTACTACTCGACCACCGAGGAATATGCAAATTGTTTATCTATAACGTCAGATGTATTACATAATTTTTGATTAAAAGGAACTAAAGTTCCTACCGTGTGTCCCGCGACACGTTCTACCTTTTTTATCGCGAAAGATACATTTTACAAAAAAAAATGTTCGAATAAAAAAAAGGTAATTTTATTTTACACAAAAAAAGTCTCTTCACATTTTTGTCCAAAGTTAAAAGTTAAAACTTTTGGACTTAAAGCATCATAAAAACTCAAACTCCCGTTTTTGAGTATATCTCGAAAACGGAGGGTGTTAAAAAAAATTGATATGGAACAACGATGATTAAATTATGTAACATTCATTATATCTTAAATATTGTTTTCTAAAGCTTCTCGACAATTTTCGTGAACTCTGAAAAAGTTACGCGTATCTGTATAAAAGTATTATTAACATGTACAGTTTCATTTATTTATATTATTCAATAGCCTGTTGATCCTCAAATTGTTTTTTGGACGTACCGTAAGCGAAACGAAGTGAAGAATTGAAGCAAAAAAGAGAAATGTGCCATAAACATGTAATACCAGACTTAGCGCTTCACATAAATATGCCGTCCAGAAACAAAAAAACCTTTTTTGGTCAGATTAACCACCCACCAACCCACCAACATTTTTGTCAGATTAGGAAAATATGCTTTGAGGATACCGAGATAAACCTCCGATATGAAAATCTGACGCGTTCGAGTAATTCAAAAGAACTTTTTTTTGCCCCCACCACGCAAACCGGCAAATTAGTATACCGTTGTTATCAGAGGCACTTGGGGCATACGTGGTATGAATGTCTGACGCGCTCGAGAATGCCCAAGTAACTGTTTTTTTTACAAAAACCGTACACGCCACACCCACCGCTAAAATGGTTTTTATCAAACAAGCTTTTCTTTTCGAAATTACTTTATCTTTGGATTTTGATAGGTCCCGACGGCGCTCGAGAATGTCGCCATTTAGCGACCTCGCGTCCCTAACTATAAACCTAATCTTTGACTTAAAAAATTTGATTAGTTGATGTTTAGATTACGGGCAAGTGCGATTTATCTATCGGGAGAAATTACAGCATTCAAAATAGGATGCAGACATACCTTTCGTAGCGGCAATGTGTTTCATATCATTTTCTAATGTCCCACTGACAGTTCTCGTCAGGTCTCCTTGTTGACGGTCAATTATTATTTATGAGAAGTGAATATTAACCTTATTGTTATATTTATTTAAATTATACAAAAATATGCCTAGATACACGGGAAAACATCAGCATTTTGAAAGTTCTCAAGTATTCTCAGTTAGAAGAAGAAGCTGGTAATTATCAATTTCATAGACTTTCCGAATTTGGCTGAGCAACATCCTAATGATCTCATTTATCAAATTTAAGGTTAGCTATATGTCAAATAGCAAAAACAATAAAAGACAAACCCAAAACCCGAATATACGTCACAAACGATGACACACACACCAAGGCTATTGAATGTACTATAACGCTGTGAATTCTAGTTGATTTTGTAGCATTAGGTTGGCAATTCAAAATATTACTAACGACTACCAATGGGGTGTTGAAACTGACATCCGGCTTTTGATATTTTATTTTTTTAAATCGAATCTTTTGAGAGAAAACTGGAAATTAATAATTTCTAAATGGCTGCAACTTTCAATACAAATATGTCACAAACTTCTAATTATATTTCGTTTGAAATTAATTACAAAATATTTCTTTATATATATTTTTGCGCGATCGATCTTTTTTGTTCATTCACAGCATCGGTTGTGAGGACGGTAGGTTGTGTTTACTGGTTTCTAAGTCTAGCACGTCGGTAAGTGATTTACATACCGTTCAGACGTCGGTAAGTAAATCACTTACCGACGTCTTAGCCCTACATACATTTAAGTGGTCCTAAATAATATACTTATTCCTTCATTCATTACACGAAAGGAACAAGGTTTATTTATATTTTTTTAATGAACAGAACCGAACAGAACAATATGAAAAGTAATAAATAGCATAAAAACAATTTCATCAAAATGCAAATCATATTTCAAACTGATCGAGAAATATAAAAATGTCACTTTTGACATTTCGTTCATTTCGAAGAAATTTTAATTTTTTTATTCGAAATTTAATACGATCGCGCAAAAAATGGTATAAGCTTCTCGAACGTTAAGGATAATACCGGTCTCCAGTAAAATTGGAGGCTTCGCTACGCTCAGCCTCCAAATATTGCTGTCGACCCGTAAACAACTCTTACCGTTCTTAATACTTAATATACTATTATATTTTTTAATAACATGCAACCTTTAAATTCCAATATTTACCAAGGTTAAAACGGCAAAAATAGTGATTGACAGCAGCAAACAAATGACATAATACAAAGGAACAACTTTGTATCGACACTTTGTCACATAAAAAACGGTTTTTATAATGGACGAGCTATACGTCAATATTTTTATACATTTCTGATGATATAAAATACATTGATAATATGAAATGATTGCATCGAGTTTCCTAACAACTTTTTTAGTTAGCTATGAGACTAAAGTCACCGGAAAACTGCTTGACAGATGAACGTTGTGTATAGCAATGACCCGAATAAAGCTTTGTCAGAATATCAGTTTTATTTTTTCAATCGGAACGAAAACATAAATTCGAAAGCTTGTATAAAACATCAGCAAATTTATTTTCTTTACATCTAAGCGTTTATTTGGCGACAACCCAAACTGTCACAGCTGGTTGACATCATTTTCTTCGATACGACAACAATGGCAATAAAGTGCTTATAAATAACTGCGTCTTCAACAACAAAAAAAATCGTTAGTGTGAACATATTCAGGACAGTCCATTGGAAATTCTTGTATAAAAGATCTCCCATTCAAATGATTTTTATAAAATAACTTACTGAAAATGGACGATAGACACAGCGCCATCCAGAGAATCCAGAGAATTGATTGGTAAAATAGTATCAGAATTGACATATCATATCTACGTTTCTTCCCAACTCCAAATCCATTCTAGCGCAAAAAGGAAATCAATTGTGGTACAAGAATCCGCCTGTTGGGAGAAACGATGGACCAAGTTGGGAGCAAAGTCTATTGGAAATTACAACCCATTCTTGCAGATCAACTGCAGTTTCTCAACTGGCAAAATCCGGAGTACCAGAGCAGCAGTTCATACAAAAAACTGGCCATACTAGTACTTCTTCTATTCAACCTGACTTGCAGATGGATGAACAACATCACCAACGTATTTTGAGCAAATTGAGAAATTAGAGTGAATCGGGCGACGACCCAGCACTGTAATGGAACGCCTTTGCAGTGTCGAACGTGGTTAGTACTTGGATGGGTTCCCATACCAAGGAAGACCGTCGTATCGGGCCCGTTCAGCGGCCACGAAGTAGCATATCACAGCTCGCAGGCATTATACCAATGAGCACGAGGTATAATGTAGATATGCCGTCTTTCGGAGGAGACATAAAACCGAGGTCCCGAGTCCATGGATGTTGGGCTCGATAAAGAACGCTACCACTGGTTGGAACACTAGTGGGTTCGCCAAAATTTTCAGGCTGGTGGTAGAGTGCTCCCGACGTTGAATAACCGAATAAAAAAATAGAGTGAATGTGGACCGTCTATGGTTATTACTGCCAGTTCTTCAAAAGCTGAACAAATGCTATAAATTACACATGGTGGAAATGTCACATCCAATAAAAATGTCACATTTAATAGTGTTTTCAATTTAAATTGATAAATACCTACTGAAGCTTTTGTTTGGATTTTGTTGATTGTTGTTAATATTTCGAATAAACTCTTCCAAACTGCTTTATTTTGTGAATATGACTGCTGAAGAATTGGATTCAAAGAATAATCTTCATAAATATAACACGACCTTGGTAAATTGTCGACTATTTTTATTGCTGCTAAATTTCTCTGATGATTTGTCTCGAATGAATGATCAAGACCTTGATAAATAGTCTAATGTTTTGTTGCATCTAAGTTTTGATTGTATTTGACAATATACAATCAAAACTTAGATGCAACAAAACATTAGACTATTTATCAAGGTCTTGATCATTCATTCGTTTGGGTTGTGCCCAGAGGCACTTGAACAGTATCTTTGTACCATTTGCCATGTTATCTACTTCCATTCCAGAAGTTTCGAGTCTTCTACATGAGCCAGTAGCCACATATACTTTGGCAAGCTTTGTAACCTTATATTTGCCCACTATCCAAACTTCATTGGAATATTTGAATATCTACCAGACGGCGAGTAGCCAGTCCTTTTTTCTTACCAACATGTGATTCTCGTCGAGAACCTGTAGCATCGATCACCGCTAAAAGGCAAATTTTTACATTTAATGTGCGGCGGATAATCTCCGTTGGTGAGGATCAGTATACACTGACATTGATCAAATATTTCAATTCTTCTCTCCTATAGAGAGAGAAATTGAGAACACACTACTAATATATGTAAAATCTTTCTCGAAGAGGAGCATGTGAACAGGAAAGGGATACGCAACGTATGGCCATTGCTCATCGCATGGTTCAATTTAATAGCCAGTAGTAAAAATAAGCTTTTTTTCTCCTGTGAACCATGAACCGATATGGTTTAAAGATACCTAGGACCTGTCTGAAGAAAGCCAGGAAAGTAAAACCACGTATTGCTTCAACAAACACAAACAACATTTTTTTCATTTATTCAATAATTCACTGTGATATTAGTTTTAAAACCATTATACAACTTGTAACTTCAACAACGTTGTTCATATTCCTTCCCTTCCAGCATTTCCAGGTTTGTTGATAGAGAGTTGTGAGGTGAAAAACAAGTCGACTAATATTATTCAGGGTGGCGCCCGCTTACCTTTCTTGATTAACTTTAATTACATTCCTCAATTTGATTTATCAACATATTAAATTCATTTGGTTCCTTAACTTCATCTATTATCCCATTAACTTCAATATAACTTCAATAACTTAAATAAAGTAGGATTACCCGCGAGCCGGTAAGACTACTCCCTGAATTGATATTAGTTTGGTCTCCGAATTCACACCTGAGGTGCTCTCCACATTGAGTCACCGTTGCAATTTATCTTGCCGTGACAGGAATGCAGTCGAAAACATTCGATATTGCCACGTTCAAGTATGAAAAAGCTAAAGTGCTAAGTTTGTAGTGATAATAAATAGAAAAGGGATTTTTTGTTATTATATTAAACGTTAATTCTTCAATGTGCTTGTATCCTTGGATTTTTTTTATTAACATTATTTCTTACAATTTATGAATATTAACAGATGAGCACTTTTCCAAATTTGTTACGAGCTTCTTCAAGCTCTGGCAGCGTTGTACGAAAACCATAATTACCACACCCTCCGAATGACATAATTGGTGATTTTTATCGAGAGCTGACTTCTTATTGGCAAACGCGTGCGTGTGTTCTTCCCTCTCACTTCCTCGATTGACTGATATTGATTTATCCAGTGGCGTTGGTATTGTCAGTGACCTTTGTATTTTCAGTTTTACTTGGTAAAATAGGTACCGTACGCCATTTGTACGCTTAAAACAGATATGGGCCATGTTTTCTCGCCTCTTACCGATGCCCCGTAGCTTCAGTTAAACTTGCCAAACTATAAGTTCACTAACTTTGCTTTGTTTCCTCAGTATCCAGTTACCAGATTTGTTACTATCTTCAAATGTCTTTTACCCAGTTTCAATGGCCTAGTTGAGAGTTCCTTGATTACCTTGTTCAGTAAACTTTTGTATGGAGGTGTCCTTGTGTTCCCCATCTGGCCAGCTCCAGATCTTAAGCAATCTTTTGTAATTCCACTTTAGAACCTTCTTTAGGTCGTGTTATATTATCCTTGGCAATTATTCAAATGATGTAGGTACATTATTGTAATTGAAAATACCAATTATTATTTATCTAAACCCACCCTTTAAATTTCAATTATTAAAATGAAACCTGCTTCCATTAATACCTATGGAACACATAAATAAAATAACCATAAATCTCTTTCGCTTTATATCTAATTGAATCGCAATCTACTTATAAATATTTAAATTACCAGTTAATAAAGTTAAAAGTTTTAGTGTAGAAGATCCCCACGAACTTTCTACCTTAGCGAATACACGCTAAGTCGTTATAGATTCGAGAAAAGTTCCAACAACTTTTGCGTAGGTTTCAACAAAATAAACCACCGAAATGGTGCTAGAGATGTCTTGGATTTGTCCTGAAAATAAAAGGAGTTATCCATTTGTAGTATCGTAATGGCGTTGAAGTACGAGAACTTTACATTACTATTTACTGAAAATTGTATCTATCAACAAATTTGTAATGTATTGAAACGGTCGCGTGGACGAAAAATCAGATCGAAGTACACAAGAACAGAAATCGATATGTATGTCAGAGCGGTTGGTGAAGTTAGTGTTTCAGATAACCGGGTTTCAGGTTTCATTTATTTGTGGGTTAGTTTCCAGCACTGCTCCGTCTATCTGTCCTTTCGGTATTAATTGTTCCAAAGTAGGAATTCGTTTAACTCGCTGGTTTAGAGAGTTATCCAAATAAAACAAAATTGTATTTGTAGTTTGTAGACTTTGCAAAGCCACTAACGAACAGTGGTGTTAAAAATTGATTACTTATTCAGTGTTTTTTTTTCAAATACTTCAAAATAATCTCGATGTTTAGTGAAAAAGTGGTGAAGACTCGGTTTCATGTAGCAAGAAGCCACTTGAAGTTGCAGTCGTATGCGCGAACTTGTCCAAACCAGCGCCATTTGACATTCAACTTGAAATCAAAAGCATGATGTTTACACATTTTGTAGATTAGTACAAAATAACAATATTAAAAATGTATTCATCGCATGTATAGTTTGAATAAAACATATTTGGGAATTATTTGAAGCTTTGATGCTTGTTATGTGCAGCTTCTTCGCGTATAAGACTGCAACTTTTAGACTTCTAGTGGGTTCTTCTTATATGAAACGGAGTCTATACAGTGTGGAAACCACTTATAGAATAAAATTCTTTATGTCATTATTTTAGAAAATTATGAAAAATGCCGAGACACGTCAACTTTTGAATTGAGTTGTGCGTTATGTAAACATAAATTTAAATGCACAGGGTGATTTACGCAAGTATGCCATAGTCGTTGTTGTTTTTTTCAATGAAACACCCTGTATATTTGCATATTTTTGAAATCCTCTTAATGAACCGATTCCAACAAACTTAATAGTATATGGTCAATTATGAATTATAAAGGGTGAAATTTTAAAATTAATAATTTATTACACTTGAAATATTGGTACTTTTTTAAATTAGCTAAATATAGATTTATCAAAAATCTAAGCTAACTAATTATTAGACGTATTTGTATATCAAACAAAACCTGCTATTTTATCATAAATACCTAAAAATTGCCTAAAAACGCCAATAATTGGATAAAATCGGTAAATAATGTGGATTGTTTTAAATCGGTGAATAATGTGGATTGTTTTCTATTCTGTCAGCTGTTGATGTGTTGACAGTTTATGCTGAAAAAGTAAAATCTTTGTCAAACACTCTTTCGACATAATAATAAAATATTTAACTGAGACTCACCGAATTGAGATTTTAATGATGATCGGGTACGGAGATAACTGCAGAAGTCAAGTTGAAGTGGCAAACTTATTTAATCACAGGTATCCCGAATCGCCTAATATATCACAAAGTACTGTGTCTAAAATTCATGCACAATTCAGAGAACTTCGACATGTCAAACCATTGAAAAGAAAACCACACTTCGTTGAAGATGATATTTTGTTAAGTGTCGAAGAGAATCCAACTTCAAGTACACGTCAAACTGCCCGTGAAAATAATGTTAGTCATACAACTGTTCTAAGATGTCTTCATAAAGAAAAACTTCATCCCTACAAATTAACTTTTGTGCAGGAGTTAACAAAAGACGATCCAGATCGTAGAATGGATTTCTGCGAAAGATTGATGAATAAGTTGAACAGAAATGAGATAGCTCTTGGTACCATTTTTTTTTCTGACGAATCAAAATTCACATTGAATGGGGAGGTGAACCGACAGAACTGTAGATATTGGTCAGCAGAGAATCCTAATAGGATGCGTGAGACACATACTCAGTACCCTCAAAAGGTGAACGTTTGGGCCGGTATCATAGGCGACCATATTATTGGTCCAATATTTATAGATGGAAATTTGACAGCTGAAAAATATTTAAATATGCTTAGAAATGAAATATTTATTCCTGCGTTGGCAAACTCATATCCCAACGCAATAGATCCTAGCTTACCGAATGAAAATGTATGGTTCCAGCAAGACGGTGCAACACCCCATTATTTTTTAATGGTAAGAACTTATTTAGATGGAATCTCCCCCAATAAATGGATTGGACGAAGAGGTACTATTGAGTGGCCAGCTAGATCGCCAGACCTTACGCCGTTGGATTTTTTTCTGGGGGGTATTTCAAGAACAAAGTATATGCAACAAAACCAACTAGCATTGTAGACCTCAAAGACAGGATAACTACAGAAATACGGAATATTTCACCTCAAACTTTAAACAAAGTTAAGGAGGAGTTTTATAGGAGACTGTGCTATTGCCAACAACTAGGTGGAGAACATTTTGAGCATTTAGTTTAATGTATTAAAATCAAATACATCAGGTATTTTATGTATGTGTTTAATAGCTGTAAAAATAAAAATTTTACCCTGTATAATTCATAATTGACCATACATTATTTAGTTTGTTGGAATTGGTTCATTAAGAGGATTTCCAAAATGCAAATATACAGGGTGTTTCATTAAAAAAACAACACCGACTATGGCATACTTGCGTGAATCACCCTGTACATTTACATTTATGTTTACATAATGCACAACTCAATTCAAAAGTTGATGTGTCTCGGCATTTTTTATAATTTTCTAAAATAATGAAATAAAGAATTTTATTCCATAAGTGGTTTCCACACTATATGAAAATATCGTTAAAAATGTCAATAAAAAAATTGGCTGTCGGTATGAAACATCGTTTGTTACGACAATGGCATAAAACGTTAGTTGCGAGGCGACAAAGATAAACAAGACTGATCTTGGTTTCTGCGCAAGACAGTTGTCAAACTTCACGTGGCGTCTTCTTTTGGGAAACGGAGTCTAAAACTGTTACTTCTATGATGGATAAATGTCACTAAAACTGACGTTTAATGTCATTGGGAGAAAAAAGTTTTTATTTCCGATATTCATTGGTGATTTTTTTTTAATGAAAGAAGTGCACTTTCACATATCGACTATTTCCACTTTTTCATCGGTTTTACATACCTTTATTCTCCATTTGATCGTACCTATGCGGTTTAGATTTCCTCGATGATTGAATTCGGTACGAATCAATCCATGTCCCAAATAACACTCACTTTTTCTCAATTTAGCCAGCATCACATTTATCTTCGACGGGGTCTGTGTAAAAGGACCAGAATACTTTCGATAAAAGGTCGGAAAGTGTGTTTAACTTGCAGAGATTCCAGTTTGAATAGAAATTAAATAGAACTTTAACAGCTGAACCGAAACCATTTGGTTGAATTTTGTGGCCGTGGGTCATAACAATCGGATTTAATAATATTAATTAGGTACTTTTCTAGAAAACTCATTACGAAAGGTTTTTGGATGTGAATCTCAAATTTTATCCAGAAACAAAAGTAGAATAAAGCTATTACCCAAGACTCAAACGGGATAGTCGACGCTACAGTGGACATTGACAATCTTCACGAAACTAAAACCAATAATTTTGGATGCCGCTTATTTGGATGCATTCCTTGGGTAGTACTTTTCATCCGTAGACAACATGGCATACAAATCCTACTATTAACAATATTGTCTATAAAAATAAAATACAGATGACCAGAAATATAATTTAAATAAATACAACTCAGGCACAATTATTTAGCCAAGGCACTGCACCTTCGTTGTTGACAAAGTTCATGAATTTATTCCGTATATTCAAAGCTTCCTCTCTTGGTCTGTTACCACTTTGCTGAGACAGGCCAAAACAAAACTTAATGCTAGAACCTTCTTCATAATTTGGATCTGGCATAAATACTATTGGACATTCTGTTAACAAAAAGTTGAGCAAAACACAGCCTGCACAGCTGCACTTTGTTTAACATTTAAATTAATAGGCGTCCTCCATCTATTTGAAAGATTGCCAGATGCATTCTCCACAACTCTTCGGGCCCTACTGAGTATGTAATTAAAAATCATTTGAACCAAGTCATATTTTTGAATGGAAAGGGTTTAATTATATTTTGCTGCAAGGGAAAAACTGCATCGGATACAAATATGAATGGAACTGGTTTTCTTCGTCTAGGCAGAGGTCGCTGTTCTGGAAAATTCAAGCTGTTATTTCTTATGGCAGCAGCCAATGTGATTTTCTGAAAAACACCACCAAGTGATAAGTGATGGTGAATTGGTTGAATTAACTTATGTATACCGAAATAGTTTAGACTTTATTAAGTCAGTACATTTTGCGCATTTTGTTAAATATTGAATGCGGATGTTTTTTTTGGGTTTAATGAGTGGCTGCCACGGTGGAAATATTAAAATTTATTAATTTTTAAAACAATAAATCAATATAATGGATGTCATTGATTTTTTATCACCTTATTCAATAATTAAAAAGCTTATAATTAAGAGGCAAACATTTTCGATGTACAATGATAATGGAATAAAGTAGGCATATAGTCGACGTAAATTAGATATAATAATAGCATCTAGGAGAAAAAAATTATAAAGTTTTAAAAATTTGGGTACAGAGTCTTAATAGCCATCCAAATATGGATCAAAAGAGTTCCTACCTCTCAGAAGGGTGCTTCATCCCCTTTTGCTTCAAAAACCACCCTCTAATGATATCTCCTGCCAGTTTTTTTAAATTTTCTTCAAAACCGTTACCCTGAAAAGAAAAATGTATGGAACTTAATTTATTTTATGTATTCTTCTTCATCTTTCATGTCCTATACATTTTTTTCCTACATATAGCCCTAATTGCAGAAATAGCGTTTGAAGTTGGTTAACGATGGTAAAGAGAAGACAAATTCACTGAAATTACGATGATAAAAGCAAGCATATTTACAAAATTTTAATCGCGAGAATCGGCTCCCTGTTCTTTACCTTGAAACGATCCATTGTACGTTTACAGGGGGGAGTCGGTAAAAACTTGCCGTACTCGTGCGTGACACTTGTCATCAACGTCATCTGCGACTGAGATTGCTAACAGCAGACAAGTACGAATTCAAAATTTTCGGCGCCAGAGAATGGGTATTAAAGATATTCCATTAAAGAAGGTATATTTTGAAAACATATTTAAACAAGTTGCGAGACCTTCATGTCACGATTTGGCTTGGATAGTTGGTAAGTTTTTGGAGATACCATCTTTTCCGTCATGGCAAGGCTTCTTGGATGCTTCATGAATGCTAAATCTAAGATCATTGCGTTGCCCTTTCTTAATCAACCCCCTTCAAATTATGACACAATATTTAATGTTTTAAAATATGCCGCTGAGGAAACAAAAAAGATGGATCAAACTACTTGTATAGTGACGTTCGATCAGCCTCTCTATATTAAAGCTAGGGACGTTGTTGCCTCTGTTAGTGGATGTGATTC
>CAJUYI010000787.1:0-16424 GCA_910591695.1 Galerucella pusilla
AAAAAAAAACAAATATTTTCAGGTAATAATATTGTATAATCAGATTCAGTATCTATATACAGATACAGAGTGTACTATGATGAATAATACAGTCTCATAAAGTCCTGACGTTGAAATATGTTAGATGATAGATATGTTAGTTGCTGTCATAAAAGAACTTTCAATTATAACTCCATTTTTATGCCCAAAATATAACATTTTTGTTCGCTGATACATTTGCAATTACTAGGCAACTAAGTATTTAAATCAAATGATATCTTCAACCACTCCACCCTAATTTTCTGAATGCACACGTCTACCCTAACGTTTAGTTTAATATAAATCCAGCGTCTTCAGTTTCGAAAGTTCTTCGAAAATGATGAAAGAAATGGAAATAAGTCAGATACTCCGAGATGAAAGGGACAAGGCCGAAAAAGAAGCAGAAGAAGCGAAAGAAGCCGCAGAAGAGATGAGGAAAACCATCCAGCGCATGGAAGAGGAGATGACAGGGCTAAGAAAAGCCATGGCGAGCATGGCAAAAGCAATGGAAGAAATGCAAGAGGAGAAGAAAAGCCGGAGCCGCTCAGAAAGCGTCCGCAGAAAGACGCAGAGGACAGAATCCCCAAGAAAAGACGAAGAGAGTGGAGAAGAGAAGATGGATTTCACGGAAGCGATATCCATCAGGGAAATACAAAAAAAGAAGCCGCTGCCCGAAGGAAAGCAAACGAGGAAGCGATGATGGACAAGGCCATCCCGAAAACAAGAAGACAACGACGACGCACCGACCACCACCCGTCATACTGCAGAGCAACCACCACTGGAGCTCCGTAAGAAAAGAAATCGAAAGAAGAAACATAAAGACGAGGTTCATAACAATCCGGGAAAGACTCCGGGAGTGAAAATACCCTGCGACGGACCAGAGGACTACAGGAACCTCACAAGGTACCTGAGAGAAGAAAGAAATGAAGTGGAGTGGTATACGTATATGCCACAAGAAGAAAGGATGGCAAGGATCTTCATCCGAGGACTAACGCTCTGCGAGGACACCAAGGAAATTAAGGAAGAAATCGAGAGACAAGGGGTAAGTATAAAACAACAACGACGACTACAACAAAACAACAGATCCTCGAACAGGTGACAAAGCTTGTAGCTCAGCTAATGGCTTAAAGTCGCTTGTAAGAGATCGGAAGAAAAGAAGACACACTCTATAAGGGTGTTTTCAGCCGAAATTGCCGGCTGAGAACGCACTTTGTAGAGGCAGCGCAAACACACACAAAGGAAGACACAGACACAACGGAAGACCACCGAAGAAAAAACCACCGAGGTTACACGGCCAAAGAGAAGACAGCTCGCCCCCAGCTGCTAGCCCTTTTAGCTAGGGACGAGCTGTACGCCGAAACGCGAACTATGATGATGAGACCCATCGGATAAGATGGGGGGAAGTGGTGGAAGTCCTCGCCGTAGATGTACCTCGCTTAGAGAGGAACATCCTGGGTGGGACGGGCTCATCAAGCTTGTGTGTGCGAAAGTTCTTCCCTTCTAACAATCACAACATACAGCGAAATATTTTGTTTGCTATTCTCTCCTTTCCGTAGCCGTGAGCAAAACCTGAACTTACAGAGAAAACATCAACGATAGGCATCCTTTGTGCACCGATTTCACCATCATTTTCTTTAAATTTTCTATCAGTTTTCACTTCGGATGTCATGAAAATCACAGGATAAAATTTGTTCGTATCAAATCAAAGAACAAAAGTACACCAATCCGTTATATCTATGATCAATTAATCGATTGTAGAATCTTTACTGGAAATAAACTAATGAGTGCAAGCAAATAATATCAATTAGGTATCTACGCATAGTCACTTCAAGTTTTTTGTTCACAAAAAGTCGACTGATAAAACGAGTTAGTTTTTATTGTAGCTAGTGAAATTGAATATTCCAGCTTAAATTAAAAAATATGTTCAATTTCAGAAACCAACAGTTAAAAAATAGCAGAGACGTGCGTATTGAAATTAAATAAAGTAGGAACATATACGTACACGAAAAAAATGTATCGTTTCTGGTCGGAGTAATCAATATTTCATTTTTTCACACATTCTAACTTTTTATGAACAATAATTGTTAACAACTTAATTGTGAGTTAGTGTATATTAAATAATAAAATATTTTCTAGACCCTCGTCACTAACTTATCATTATTTGATTAAAAGGTAGTTTCGCAGATATTCTAGATTTGGTACTTTAACACCTTAAATCTATCTATTTCCTCCCAATAGCATCTCCTATGAAGTGTTCTTTAATCTCTATAGATGAGACTATTGGGTGACTAAATTTTGTACATCTCGAATATCGTTGAAAACTGGAATATACTTATGAAAAATGTACATGTTTTCCGCTAATATTTTCAAATGCATGGCTTCCTTGGCAGCTTTAGTCAGGCTTATCTCAGGGTTGTGACATTTGTGTAGAAATAACCTTCAATATAGGTCCTATTTACTGTTTCATGTGAAATATTACTTATAATCCTCACGTATTATATTCACTGGTGAATAATGTACGTTATTATACTTGAAGAAGTACACGTAAAATGTGAACATTATCAAATAATCGTAGACAAACTATTTTCTTCACTGTACCTAACGTAGATAAAGTCTCTTCTGTCATTATGACGATGATATCTCAATGTTAACAGTAATTTGTAGATTCTACAAACTAAGGGACCAAGCAGTAAGCTCAATTACATAAGTATAAGTAACTCTTATGATTAAAATCGCTTCAAATATTGTTAATTTTCTCAAAATTTCGGCTTAATTTAGTTCCATTATTAACATTATTCCTTTTGTTGTCTCGTTCCCCAAAGGGACGTTGTTGCATTGTCTGGATGGCAAAGGAAGGACATCAGGAGTCCGATTTAGGGGTGAAGGTCGCAGTTATTATTTTGTCAAGATGTCTGCAACGATAAGTGCGGGAAATTTGTGGAATGTAACGGCTAAATAAGGAGATTAAAATTAGTTAGCGTAAGTTTAATTTCAGTTACTCAGTTGAATTTGGAGAATGTTCTAGAGAGTCAATTACTAAAGTTGCTAGAAGTTATTATCTACAATTATAAACTTCTCCGACATCATTATGCAGCTTGTTGCTAATATTTTGAATGGAATATTGACTAGAGTCTATTATAGAGATGTACTTTATGTCCAAGAAAAAGCTTATGGGGAAAAAATATTCACTTGGCAAATTGAACATTACTAGCTTTGTAGATGTTGTTAGAGTTCTGATTCCTTGACTCCTCCTTTTTTCATGGAAAACTGATTTTCTTTAGCGCTGATGATTTGGAAACGTTGCAATTAATAAATTATTGTTCGTTTGCCGGTTTCATAGGCAAAGGTCATTTCAACTTGTTAAGAGATTACTTAAATTATTTTTCCATCAATAAACCAGTCATCGAACATATGGATTTTTTTTCATTAATTTTATCTGCATCAACTACCTACTGATGATTATAAGCGGCTGTACAGTCAAAGTCAAATGAAGCGCACAACTACATTAGCTTAAGACTGCCTTATTTAGACATCTGCTATCCCCATCAAACATATCTACTTTTTTAGGAAACAATTAAAGTATTGCTAATACATTTCAGCACCAAGGGTTATCATAAATGTTTGAAACTAATTGAATTTTTATAAATTTTGGTGTTGGTGGCTTATCATAAATGTTTGAAACTAATTGAATTTTTATAAATTTTGGTGTTGGTGTTGTGCGTCTCATTTGACTTTGACTGTACGTTATTGATCATTTACATCGTTTTTTAAATGCGAGACGAGCTAAGCGAGGCGAGCAACAGGCGAGTCCAACAAAGTAGTATTTCAGCCGCGGCGCACACAACATTTTTTAGACGACGCATAAGATCCAAAACAATTCCAATTATACCGAGGAAAGAAAATATACAATAGAGAATTATAAACATTTTATTTATTGAACAATATAATATGTACTTGATGATATTTGCAAAGTCAATATAAATTTATTAATTATTTGCAAAAAGTAATGTTGATTGTACCTCCAGGACATTTATTAATATTTATTGGACGCAGATGGAAAAGTGTTTTGCAGTGCGGAACAGTCACTTTCACTACATGGAGCACTCAAAACGCAACTTTCGGTATGTAAATAAATACAGAACGAGCAATTTTCAGATGGCGTCGTCTAAAGAAAATTTGACATCCCTTTACCGTCCAACTAAGATATACCTAATGTTAAAATAATAAATTATTCATATATTTTTTAAGCAACTGCAATAAATAATGTATAATGATAATGGTTTCAAAGTATTATTACAGTTTCCTGTAATATTGTCGTATTTAATAAAGCGCGTTACCAATAGATACTTATTGCAGAATAATAATTATTCTAACGCTTTATACAGTTTTGAAATAGTAGTTTGTGCAACTAGTGTGGGTATGATGGCCGTATCGCACGAGGACAAAGTTTGAGCACGACGCCGTAGGCGGAGTGCTCAATCGTTCGAGTGCGATATGGACAATCTAAACGAGTCGAACAGTATATTTTTTCTACGACCCATTCAAGAAAAAATCTAGAAAATAAACATTTGAATAAACTCTGTGAAATATAATATAACTTGAAGTTGAAAATTTTCAACAATTTTATTCATAATCGTACCAATTCAATTTTATATGATAAACGTACAGTTCTTAAATGTACAACTATATCAGATCAGTTGAAATAAAATAAATACTCTTGTGTTGCTGTTTTGATTTAAGGTTAGAAATACGAGCTCTTATATAGTTGATTTTGGTACCTACTTGATTTATTAAATATTCCAAATTGTGAATAATTGTAATAATTTTATGTAGTGGTAATAATATTATTAACATATTATTTAGTAATAACATAACAATATTGAAGTAAATATGTAAATATCAGAAAATAAGAAATAGAAAACTAAAAAAAAAACAAGAAAACCCAGGCCATACATGTGGGTATAGAAAAAATAATAATACTTCATTGTTTCAAGACCACGAGTCTCATTGTCAGATTTTTCGAATTTTGGTTTGCGGTTGTTGGTGAAGATGTCGCTACTGTCACAATTTCCACAGTTCCGTTACTGGAAGACATGTATTGATTGTGATTTTGGTGTATTCTTCAGTCCGTGCTTAGGCTTTTAGCTCGTGAACGAAGAACATATTATACATTGTACTGATGAGGCAGAAATACGCCGAAAACGGCCTGCAAGTTATGTTGTCTCTTTTAATTGGCAAACCAGAATGATTGGTGTTGAATATCTTGTAGATATGCCAACCCCGTTCGACTTTGAAGTGTAATTTAATATTAGTCGGGAAGTAGTTGCTGCTTCTTAATTTAACGGTCAGTGTCTTAGGAAAATATTTTTCAAATCTTCATAAAGCGTTAGAATAATTATAATCCAGCGATATCTACAATGGTTTTTTTAACAAGCTCCAACCATCATTTTGTGAAGTCGATAATCTGGCGCTCATTCCATGTTGCCTTTCAAGCGACCATATCATTTATCAATATTGAACTTTTCTCTGTCGTAAATATCCGCTAGAAACATGTTTTGCCAAGTTTTCAGAGTGCCAAAAAGTAACATTTTCATTTAAATGATGAATGTAGTTTTGTTTTCAAATTATCCAGAATTGCAACGTTTTTGTTTCCTGAAATTTTCATTCTTCTTTCACCCATCTTCGGATAACGAATAAAGGTATCATAAATGTATTCAAAAATCTATTTGTGAATGAACGCGATTAAACAGCAAGTAGGCCATGTGTCTCCTCGCTATAATATAGCGAAAGAGAAAGTAGTTTTTCAAGATCAAACCGACACCGAATAATCATCGATCGATTCGTTCCCAGCAATTTTTACCGTTTTCGGATCTGAAACTCATTGTTGAATGATAGTCGCCATTATTCCATTGAAAAAAAAGTGGATCAAAGTAACTATTGAAATATTGCTAAAGAGCTTCGAGTGTTTGTTTTAATTAATTGCGAGATTAGATTTGATACATTCATCTTGTCACTTTTTAATTTAAATTTCACTAATTTTTATTTTGAAAATTATAAAAATTGGGAACACTTATTACTGTTTATTTATGCCCGGTTTTATAGAGTAGAGTTAAATATTTCGAGTTACCCCGAGGGTTAGCTCTCGGGTTAAGATGCAAAGATCACTGGCGTATTACTGTGAAAATATATAAAAGAAGAAGAAGTCGGGCCATAAAACAGTGTTTTTTCCATGAGTCGGGTACAACAAAACCTATTAACCTCACATTTTTGTTATATAGTGGCGTGGAAAATTGGAGTTACTAAATTTGAGAATGGATTTTGCCAGCAGTAAAAGGAGTGTGAACTTCTCGGAACAAGAATTTGCTGTAATGATTGCATTTCTTTTTCTAAAAACCCTAGGTTCTCGAGGTGCCTCAACCATTTGAATAACGTCTTCCTCACCATCTGTTATCAAAAGTTTGAAATAAAACACTCACTCCATCCATGTCCACATTGAAAATATATATCGAATATGATATTATTTGAATAATCTATTATATCCATGTTTTTAACATATAACCTTCCATTACTTCACATTTTAGCATTTTGCGCATGACAACCGCTAACTCGAGAGTTAACCCGACGCAAATGGTGGGGCAGAGTTTACTCTAACCCCGCTTTATAAAACGCTGTATCACCCACCGGTCACTGGGTTAACTCTCGGGGCAGGGGTAACCCGAGCTTATAAAACCGGGCATCAATAATAAAAAGACGATGGAGTTGCAAAACAAAATTTTGTGATGTTGCCAGCATGTAGATTTTTTCTTTATTCAAAAGAAACAGGAAAAGACATAAGTCAAAGACAAGGCATAAATCAAATGCGTTTATTTATGCCCAAAGTCTCAGATTCATTTAATATAAATATGAAGTGTGAATAAAATACAAGAAAAAATAACCAATTATTACTCTATATCTGAATTAACATTTGATTACTTTTTTATTATTTTACATAACACTTGATGGAAACTGGAGTAATGAAATATCGAAGAAGAGTTATTACAGTTTCCTGTGATTTTGTCGTTTATTTAATGAAGCACGTTACCAATAGATATCGCAGAATGATAATTATTCCAACGCTTCACAAGTTTTGAAATAGTATATTGTGCAACAAGTGGGGAAAGTTCAACTTTTCTCACGAGTTTGGAAGTTTGTGGCACGAGCTTGAAGGGCGAGTACCGCAAACACACGAGCGAGTAAAGTATTTTCCTCACATGTTGCACAATATACTTTTTTTACAAATGCACAAATTCAAAGAATACAAGTAAAGTACTCTAATATTTATTTTTATTGTTAGTAAAACAAAAATAACAGTGAAGTATCCTATCTCTAAACTGTTAAGTAATTTTATTTAAAAAGATTTTATTTTTGTATTTCTTCATCATCACAAATTTTTCGTATGCCAATTCATACTTTTTTCTTGGAATTTCCGGCCAAAAATCTAAAGTTATTTTGCAGCTTTTTCCAATATCTCCGGCGGAGTATTATTAAAATCGTCACTATAGTCAGTATCCATATTATTTATACTATAAATAAATACTTAAATGTCTTGTTAAACTGATGTTTTTAATAGAAATTGGGATTTTTATCAAAGCACGAATGAAACTACCTTTTACAATTTAAAAACTTTCAATATAATCTGACAGTTTTGTGACAACTAAGTAGGTATTTAAAGATGACAGTAGCATACTAAGTTTCTGTAGAATTTATTTGATTCTTCATATAAATGAATGTGACGTGGGCAAAGTGCCGTGAGAAATAATATTTCTCACAATATGAGCAATATTTGGTTTTGAAATTAAGTAAGCTATAAGAAATACGTCACTTTTCATAGCAGTTGCAGAAATAGTTATTTTCCTACGATCACATAGGAAAGTGACATATATTGCACTGTCTAGTTCTATGGAAAGTGGCCTCATACGCGTCATACGCGTACGGAAAAAAACTTGTCCGTACGTGTACGGATAAAAAAGCTGTTAAATGAATTTTTATTAAGATTGACCACTGACAAGCTGTCAAATATATAATTTTTAATTAGATTTATCTATGTAATATCTAAATTGTCATTTTCTTGATTAAAAAAAATTTAGGACGCGGTCGAAGATCGATCCCGCGTACTCTTCTTCAGAAGTCCGATGTTTCACCAACTAATCCAAATCACCTGTTACGATAGTAGGTAAATGTAATCATCTTGAAAGGTATTCATGATTAGTATGTATGAAGTATGATGAAAAATAATAATTTCACATTCAATTTCTATAATTATCCAACAAATTAATCATTGTAATAACTTATCTATATTATATAGTTAAACTACTTGAATTTTTGTCACTATTGATAGTTATTGTTAATTTTGAAATCATTTATGTTGACTTTAATAGTAACATTTTGTGTATCAATATGTCAAATGTTGATTACACATTATTTGGTAAAATTATCACGGGATCGTGGGAAAAATACTGTACATTACTCGTGCGAAAGTGATTTTTCACACTCGTGTGATTTCCGCACTCAGCTCATGCCTCGTGCTACACAATTTCCCACTCGCGTGAAAAATTTCACTTTACGCACACGTTATGTAATATACTATTTCCTAACAAGTCCGGAAAGTGATACTGTCCCGCACGCGACTGCAGTTAACCCGAACGACGCGTAGCGGAGTGTGACACTACTTTAAAGAATGTACAGGGTAATATCAAAATATCTTCATTATTTTATATTTTAAAAAAATTAAAAATGCAACAAAAAGCTAGAAAATATGTAGATTTTATTTGATGGACTATTTCGTAAATATTTATTTACCCGTTTTAACAATAGTTATAGCCTCCGGAGTAGAAAACTATCTAATAAGGTCAAAATTAGCACAATTTTACTTTCCTGCACTGGTGCTGGAAAGTGATACTTTCAAAACTAAAATGCGTGCGGGAAAGTGGGTTAAAACGCACGAGCGTAAAAAAAATAATTTCCAAAATTCATAAAGTGATATCTAATGATATATCGAGTTGAATTTTCTTATTCATCGGAGTTTCCAACTACTGGAATGACCTGCGCACTCTTTTTGTTAATATAGTCCAGACTCTGTTGCCACTTCCTTCATGTATAATTGTATGACCAGAAACTTTATATTACTGATATATTAGATATTCTCTATTATGACTCATAATGTTTTTTGGGTCTGTTAGAGTTGGACCCAAACGTTTTGGCTACAGCTACCACAGCCATTGTCGAAGGAAGCGCGAGGAAGACCTGGAGCCCAATTCTTGACATCAATCGCTATCGAAAGTCGACCATGCACTGTAATGGAACGCATTTGATGCGATAATTACAGTCAAGAAGGGTTGAGCGTGGTAAGTACTTTGATGGGTGTACATACCAAGGAAAACCGTATTATAGGACCCGTACAGCTGGCAGCGGAGAAGCATATCACAGCTCACAGGGATTATACCAATGAGCATGAGGTATAATGTAGATAAGCTGTCTTTCGGGGGAGAAGTAAAACCGAGGTCCCCAGTCCATGGATGCTCGTTAAAGAACGCTACCACTGGTTGGAACACTAGTGGGCTCGCCAAAATTTCCGGGTAGGGGAAGTGCTCCCGGCGTCGGAGATCAGCCTCAGTCGCAGAAATAGACCGACATTAATAAAAAAAATCGCTATCGTTAGAGGCATTTATTGATATAAATAATTATTTCCCCACTTCCAATGAGAATAGGAAGGAAAATTGAAAAAAAAAATTATTAAAATCTAAGCTTTTCTTAAAAACCTAAGATAGCCTGTTTTACGATCCTTTTATGAGTTTTTTCCTGTTAAGGATTTACTTTTTATTGTTAATTCTTTACAACCCATTATTGTTTCTTACGAACACTTTGAATTTACAAGGGAAAGAAAGAATTTATTTCACATTTTAACGGTTATTATACGACAAAAGCAGTATTTCCGACTTCGCATTAGTATTCAACTCCATAATCAAGGAAACTTTAGCCGAAAATCCTTTCTGGAATGCGTAAAAGCAAGGAGTTTGCTTAAGGATTAGTATTCGATATGTAAATCGTTCAATAAAAGGGCCATAGGTTGTCTCCGAGCACACTAAACGTTTGTTAGGAGGTTTACTTAAGGGCTTGTAACAGACGTCAAATAGCATCTTGTGGCATATTTCGACATGTAGAGGTATAATTTCTAACTATCTAAGTTTGTACCATCCAGATTTATGGGGGGATTAATTCTCTAGTAGGCACGAAGTTGTTTCGCATGAAATATCCAATAACATAATTCTGCTAAATTCACAGAGTGTTCCAGGGAATTTTAATAAAATAAGCAGTCAATGAAGAATTTGGCATGTTTTAAAACGGCTTCCGTGCTGTCCCAATGTTTTGTGGTACAATTTTAAAAGTTCATCAAAGAACTTTCTCCCTTCTTTTATTTTTTTGTTAATTTAAATATTTCATTGAACTATAACATGTCATCCGGCCTGTTACTAGCTTCATATTGAAAGCCTTCCATTTTGTTATTAGTTAATAAACAAATTTCTAAGAGATCGTTTTAATGACGCAGTATACACACTGAATAAACAACAAAACACCACTTCCTGGTAGCTACATCCGCTGTCTCATAATCGGAGTCATCTATTAAGGTGGGTATTCACCAGAAAATCGAGCACGAGCGAACAAGAGTGAGCGAGCATTCTGCATCAATAATCTTCTGGTGAGTACTTGCTAGCGAGCGAACGTTTGCTTGTTCGCGTTCAAAAAAGCTCGAGAGAAAGGCGGTACATCAAAGAAAATACTTGTTCGTACTCATTCAGTGTGGACGGGATTTTAATCTTCGAAAGAGCCCCCACTTCGATCGCCTGCGCTTTGCTGCATTAAACTTTGACTGGCCACCACGTGAAAAATTGTTATTTACATTTTAAAATCAATTATTATTATAGGGTTGGTTCATGAACTTGGCCGTACCAGAGGTATAGTTATAATAGTTACATTTTAAATTATAACATTCCGTAATCCTGATCTACTGTTAAATCTTGCAATATACTACTGCCATTATAAATATGTCGGTTTTTAAATACAGTTGCTTGCCAAAATCGTTTCTTTATTTATTTTTTTTTTCCAATAAATTCAATACAACGGAAGCATCACTAGCTAACAATAATTTTTCATGGTCAGCCATATTTACCGCGCTGGCACAAGTAGATGGATCAACTAAGAACTCGAACATATCCGCTCTGGTGTGGACGAGATATCAATATGTCAAGCAAACACAACCAAACACGAGCAAACATACACGAATGTTTGCTCCTGCTCGCTTTTTTGGTGAACTCGCACCTTTAGTGCCGATAACCACTATCTGGTAGCCACGGTCAAATCTTGTGGCAACATTATTTGTGGTAGCCGCAGTATTTATGAAATTTTCTTTAGGTGAAAGACTTTCAAAAATTGGTTGAGTAGATTTTGAGTTCATCTATTACAAACAAACAAACTTTCATACTTTTCCTCTTTAAATTAGAATAAAACACTGCGAATAGGTAAAATAAAGTGCCTGTTTGTTTGTAAAAATCTGCAAAATGGTTAAACAGATTCTTATAAAATAAGCTAGACATAAAGAAGGGGTTATGAAGGATACTTTTATATTTTTTTGCTATTCATTATTAAAAACGGGTTCAATAATTATTGTGAATGTCAAAAACAGAATTAAACAGCAAATAATATTCCAGTATGTGGAGATTTGGAAATATTTGCGAGGTAGAAATAGTAAAGGAGATTAAAAAATTAACTCCAGAAAAGACAAAACAAAAATCATTCCTCCATTTGGAACGAATTTAACGAAATATGTGAACAACGAAACTACAGTTTGAGAACTAAACGGTTACTGGAAAAAGTGGTAGGAATATTGATGAACTTTATGATGAGCTTCAATATGAAGGAGAAAAATGGGAAGGTTATGAAGAATGTGTAGTGAAAATAATGTGGAGCACAACAGTAAAAAAATGTTGCAAAGCATGTATTTCAAAAAATTCAAGGTTACTTTCATTCCTTCCACTGATTTGGCATACCTACAAGAAATCCCGTGACGCACGAAATTCTAAGCGAAAGATCTTACAGGGAAATTTTAAAAACGTGAAAATAGTTCAATAGCATTAACCGAAAGTGGAATTATTGAAATGGCATTACTATGGGATAAAAATAGTTCAATTGGTATTTTAAAAAGGTCTTTCTATATCGCTGTATTTAAATTAGCTTGGCGAAGAGGTGAAGCTGCATAATGTAAAGTATATATACAGTGTGGAAACCACTTATGGAATGAAATTCTTCATGTCATCATTTTGGAAAATTATAGAAAATGCCGAGACACGTCAACTTTTGAATTTAGTTGTGCGTTATGTAGGTAAACATAAATTTAAATTCACGCAAGTATGGCATAGTCGGTGTTGTTTTTTTTATGAAACACCCTGTATATTTGCATATTTTTGAAATCCTCTTAATTAACCGATTTCAACAAACTAAATAATGTATGGTCAATTATGAATTATACAAGGTGAAATTTTAAAATTTATAATTTATCACACTTGAAATATTGGTACTTCTTTAAATTAGCTGAATATGGATTTATCAAAAATCTGAACTAACTAATTATTAGACGTATTTGTATATTAAACAAAACCTGCTACGCCCATGAATTGTATCATAAATACCTAAAAATTGCCTAAAAACGCCAATACAACAAAATCGGTAAATAATGTGGATTGTTTTAAATCGGTAAATAATGTGGATTGTTTTCTATTCTGTCAGTTGTCAGTTGTCAGTTTTTACTGAAAAAGTGAAATCTTTGTCAAACACTTTTTCATTGTCTACATAAGAATGAAATATTTAACTGAGACTCACCGAATTTAGATTTTAATGATGATCGGGTACGGGGATAACTGCAGAAGTCAAGTTGAAGTGGCAAACTTATTTAATTACAGGTATCCCGAATTGCCTAATATTTCACAAAGTACTGTGTCTAAAATTCATGCACAATTCAGATAACTTGGACATGTCAAATCATTGAAAAGAAAACCACACTTCGTTGAAGATTATGTGAAAGTGGATATTTTGTTAAGTGTCGAAGAGAATCCAACTTCAAGTACACGTCAAATTGCCCATGAAAATAATGTTAGTCATACAACTGTTTTAAGATGTCTTCATAAAGAAAAACTTCATCCCTACAAATTAACTTTTGTGCGGGAGTTAACAGAAGACGATCTAGATCGTAGAATGGATTTCTGCGAAAGATTGATGAATAAGCTGAACAGAAATGAGATAGCTCTCGGTACCATTCTTTTTTTTCTGATAAATCAACATTCACATTGAATGTAGAGGTAAACCGACAGAACAGTAGATATTGGTCAGCAGAGTAGAGGTAAACCGACAGAACAGTAGATATTGGGGTTGATGTAGCATATTTCCAGAGATGATAAAAAAATTTTTTTCACGGAAATGTATTGGCGGATGATAATTTTTAAATTTACCAAAATCAGCCATCCCCACCCCTTCCCTAAGGGGGGATGGGGGGGGGTCGAGACCGTGAAAAATTCGTAAAAATGAATTTTTGAATATGGAATCAAATTCTACGTATTTTTTCACGTATAACCCTAAAATTTCATTTCAACAACTTTTTTTTTAAAAGTTATGCGGAAAAAATGTTTTAAAAAAATTGATAATTCCATAAATATAAAAATCTTTATTCCGTCCTTACGAATAAAAATAAAAATTTGATATTTGGCATGTTATGTATATTTAACAGAATCACTAAACAAAATAACATAACTATCCATCCCCATCCCCCCATAGGGGGGGATGGGGGAGTGTCACCTTCAAAAATTCGTAAAAATGAATTTTTAAATATGGAATCAAATTTTACGTATTTTTTCACGTATAACCCTGAAATTTCATTTTAACAACTTTTTTTTTAACAAAGTTATGCGGGAAAAATGTTTTAAAAAAATCGATTATTTCATAAATATAAATAGTTATTTTCCTAACAAGTGCGGAAAGTGATACTTTCCCGCACGCGACTGCAGTTGACCCGAACGACGCGAAGCGGAGTTCGGGCAAGTGGTCAAGGGCGGGAAAGATACTTTACGCATGATTTAGGAACATTATTTTTTCTACGACCGTATATACAAAAAAGTATATCAACCCATTTTTCAAAATTTATTTTATTTTAACATGCATATACAAAACTTTAACCAAAAACTATTATTATTTTCAATTATTATTATAAATATTATTATTAGAAACACAATTTGTTGCATTCTGTGAATTACTTAAAATTGCCGGTCCAGTGGAGTTATTTGGTGTTAAGGCTGCACAATTTGGCAATGGCGGAACTTTTGAATATCAATTTCCTAATTCACACCTTATTAATGATGGAAGAATCATATAATGTAAACTAGTTATGTTAGAGAATAAGTTAGACACACAGATTATAACCTGCATATACAAATCTAGTATTAACATTGGATTGAAACACATTAACCCCAATTATTTTACTGTAAGCACTTTGAAAACCTATGTGCAGGTCACATTTTACATAAGAATTTGTGGACATTCGTTTAATAAAAAGTAATATTCGTCTGTTATTTTGTTCACAAGGTCTGAAACGAAATCATTCATTTTTTGAATTTCCTACTCACTCCATATTTCAATTGTAGTTCATCAAGTATTTTACCAGATGTCATCTCTAATGGTAATGTCACATGAGACTATAATATATTGAATTTGTTTTATTTATTCTTTGAGTATACAACATTATACTTTTACAACATGTTTTCCATAAATCTCAAGAGTCAATAATTAATCATAAGTTCAAAATGGCTTTACGTAATTTTCAAAATAAAACTATTAACCAATGCGGTGTCCGTATCAAATTACTGCAAATGAATTGGGAATTAGCTTAAATTGACAGCAAATTATTTAAAGCAACGTTGCCAAACTCAAAATATTATCAGTAATTTGCCGAAAATCTACATTTTATTTTTAGATTCATCTGCTAAAAGTGGACTACCACCTAATTGAGTTCTAAAGAAATTAGGGTTGCCTTTAAAAATTATCTGTTCCATTTACGTATATCTACACTGATAAAAATGCAACCGGTACATTAAATTATGTTTAGAAGATTCATGGAATTGAATTGTTCGCAGAGCCGTTTTCATTGGAATATCTTACTAAATATCTTCTGTACGTTCCTTCTGGCATTACTTATTCTTTTTTCTCTTATTTTTTTTTGGGACTCAAACCACAATAATGTGTATATTTTTTTTATTTCGACGAATTTTTTCGTTGTGTCAGATAGGGACCAAAAGTTATTTAATTACCAATTTATCTTGACAAGGGTAGCTGGAACGCTACCGAAACGTCGAAATAAAAAAATATAAAAACATTGCTGTGGTTTGATTCCCAAAAAAATAAGAGAAAAAAGAAAAATCACTGTTGTAGGTGTAGTTTCAGAATAGATACCTACAACATTCAAATGTGATAATGGAAAGGAAATGTAGGGAAAGGTGAAATTTTTTTAAAGAAAATTAATTTCTTCCACATATGTCTACATTCCCAAGTTTGAATATAAATCAAACACTTAGGATTTTATACTGGTACTAATGGTTGTAGTTTATTTAAATAATATTACTAAATATATCATATACACACAGCTACAGTTCAACGATTTTGAACTACAAAATTATATCTCCTCCAAATTATTTCGGACCTCTCGCTTTTAATCCTTTTGGAATATCCCTATATATAATTTCTGGGATAATACATTGTTGACTAATAATAGAATTTTATAAACCGATTACGAGATTATTGAAGAAAATATCACTTCATTCGAGTTGAAGGTCATTGTGTAGGGCTATATTTAGACAGGGTAACTACCTACCTACCTACTTATTGTAAAAGTTTTGTTTTTGTTTACTCAATTCCGCAAACAATTGGCAACGGCGTATTGTAAAATATTTTCTTGCCGTCTAGATGCATATTGCCATCTATGTATATACATTAGAAGTCACAGTTTCATGTTATGAAATTTGAGGGCGGTGTGGCAGCCAACTGGTGAGTGAATGACGTTGATGAGGATGGCATCGTTTGCAGGTCACATAAAGACGGCAACAATTTTACGTCATTTGTAGATGAAAGAATTTCATTTGATATATTTTCCTTATATCAAGCCCGGATGGTTTGATAGGTGTTTTATGACACTACTTTAAAGAATGTACAAGGTTATATCAAAATATTTTCATTATTTTATATTTTCAGAAAATTAAAAATGCAACAAAAAGCTAGAAAACATCTAAACCCGTATTTCGAAATCAAGAGGTTTTAAATTTTTTCCAAAAAAA
>CAJUYI010000787.1:16434-47681 GCA_910591695.1 Galerucella pusilla
AGAAAAAAATATGAAAATTGGCATACATACTTAACAAAGGGTGTAGAATTTTATGACACACTCAAAATTACCCCAACCCTAATATTTCCCAAACTCATCCCCACCCTCTACCCCTATGGTATGATATTTGCATATAATTTATTTTATCGCAAATTTTATTCCATCAAATATACATATGCCAAATACCAAATTTTTATTTTCATTCGTGAAGACGGAATAAAGATTTTTATATTTATGAAATAATCGTTTTTTTTTTAAATATTTTTCCCGCATAACTTTGTTAAAAAAAAGTTGTTGAAATGAAATTTCAGGGTTATACGTGAAAAAATACGTAGAATTTGATTCCATATTTAAAAATTTATTTTTTACGAATTTTTCACGGTGTCGACCCCCCCCATCCCCCCCTAGGGAAGGGGTGGGGATGGCTGATTTTGGTAAATTTAAAAATTATCATCCACCAATACATTTCCGTGAAAATTCTTTTTTTATCATCTCTGGAAGTATGCTAGACCCAAGACCCCTACATCAACCGAGAACATTTTGAGCATTTATTTTAATGTACTAAAATCAAATACATCAGGTATTTTATGTAGGTATGTGTTCAATAACTGTAAAAATAAAAATTTCACCCTGTATAATTTATAATTGACCATACATAATTTAGTTTGTTGGAATCGGTTCATTAGGAGGATTTCAAAAATATGCAAATATACAGGGTGTTTCATTAAAAAAAAAAACACCGACTATGGCATACTTGCGTGAATCACCCTGTATATTCACATTTATGTTTACATCACGCATTTTTTATAATTTTCTAAAATAATGACATAAAGAATTTTCTTCCATAAGTGGTTTCCACTCTGTATTAAATATAATACAGTTTTTTTCCAAAACATATTAGGGTGGCTCAAAGAAGTGCTGCGATAGTAAATGGCTGATAAACAACATAGAAAACCCTAACCTGTGCTCAGTAACATTGTTTTATAAAATATGAGAAAATATCACAAGTGATACCTAGATTATTTATAACTCCCAATCCGTTTTGGGAAAATAATTTATCAAAAAGTTGGTACAAAAATGTTCAAAGTCAAAGAAATTCTCAAGTAGACGAAAATTTCAGGTGAAAAAATAGACGATACAAAAAATATAGAAACGTCTGATCATCCTTATCGCCCAGAGTGTCAACCTTAGCGAAAGCAGATATTAATAAACAAGAATTATTGAAAAAACTGGAGATTCTTTTACCAAGTCTATGAAACCCTATTTAAAACTTGATAATGAGCATAATATCCGAAATAAAGTTTTGGATAATGAATAAACCACAGTGTCAACAACATCCATGTTAATGTCAACAACAAAATCTGCATCAGTGAAGGTGCAAATGTATACCGGATCAATTGTATATTGGTATATTGGTATATTAAAGAATAAGTGGATATTAAGGTCTTTGAAACACGTGCGATTTTTCGAGCACGACGGCAAAGCCGGAGTGCTCGAGATAGAGCAAGTGTTTTAAAGACCAGTTATCCACGAATACTTTACGCTTTTTTTTTTATTGGTGCACTTTGAAATTATAAATACTGGTCTATAACTACTACAACCACAAGAAATGGAAATCATAGATGGAAATAAGAACTAAATGTCCAATGGTTGAATTCGTGATGTATATGATGTATACCTTGCGTTATCATGGAAATGAGAAAAACATAAACTTATTTGTTTTTTGATGGAAGTTCAACCTTATTGAGTTCTGTGAATGTCAATAGTATCAATTTAAATACCATTTCCTAAGATTTGAAAAATCGAAATAATAATATTTCAAGACCAACGGCATTTTCCATTTTAATTTATAAATTTGACATTGTTAAATATTGTTCGAATAAAAGTTTTGACGTTACAAACTACTCCTGTCAGATCAATGATGAAAAAATTGTCATTTAGACATTATTTAGAACATAGATTTAGACTTCGTTTCTCGAGTTGTTGATGTTACCACGGTAACTTTAAAACACGCGCGTGTTTTAAAGTTCGATTCAAACACGCTGAGGCGTGCTTTATAGTATATTATTAAACGAGCAATTTATGATAGCCATAATTCACGATGGGTGACGTTTGCGTCACGAGCCGCAGGCGAGGGGCGCAAGTCACCCAAGTGAATTATGGCCATAAATTGCGAGTAGAATACTATACTTTGTCCACGACACTTAATTTATTCATTAATAAATAAAAGTCAGTAGCGATTTGGCATATTACTAACCTCAAAATGTTGTGACAGCTACTTCAAATAATTTGACATATATAGAGATGGGCGATACTGTAGTAAGTATCAATACAACGTACCGTTATAAATATATTGTTTTAAAATACTTAATATTAGAAAATATCGTTATGAAAAGTATCAATACTAAAAATTACAATATTTTATAGATACGATATATGTCAGAAACAAATTTCCTGAACAAAATACACAGATTTAATAGTTTATTCCATATTGTACCCCCATCTCTAGTCGTGAATTATGAACCATAATACACTACAGTGTATTATGAACCATAATTCACGACAGTTGATATATGGGTACCATATACCTTTAGTTAGGAGGTAAAATATTGACTTATTATTAGGTGGTCGTGGACAAAATAGGTAAAATGGTTCACCAATAAAAAAAATATATTACTACTAGTTGTATATAATGTAGTAGTTGTGCTTTCAACAATTTGTTCTTTCTAAACATTATTCTTCCAGGTATGTTCTTTCGCTTTGTGGAATGAAGTTTAATTGAATTGAGTTTTCAATTCATGGAATTGTCTTATCAAAAACCGTGCGAGCTCAGATCTAGCAGGGTATTTTTCATGATTGTTTTCTCATACTCACTTTTATATTGGTGAAAGCAGTAAAATATTTTGTTTTAAAAATGGCTCCCATCTGGAGAGAGAAAATTTGTTTCGAGTTGTTCACGAGTATTTGCATCTATACCACTCAAAACTCAAAGTGCTAAGTTAAAAAACGATGGATAAAATATTTGTCTAAATATTGTATATATTTCAATAGACATTAACGTTTGATTTATTCCATTCCAAGTCCTTCATTTTCGCCATTAGGAAGAAAGGAGATGTCCAAAGAATATAAAAAACATCAGTAATTATCAACGTCAAAGAATCTCCTGAATAATTCGCTGTTGGGTAACCTCGTTGAAAAAATGTCTCCTGAAATTCATCCGTTTCCATAGTATTCTGTCAAAAAAAACACGTTTTGATTGGTTAAAAATTACAGGTATGGCATTTTCATCGCAGATTTCCACAATCCTGCTGATCACTTCAGTTGCAGAACTGGTTCTTTTCTTCCCTGTAAGCGCTTGTAGCTCTCTTCTTTTGGCCGTACGGGGGTTTTTCGCATCCTCAGAAACTTTGTCCTTATATGGGTCTATGTTCCGATTAATATCTTGGAAATGCTTTTTCTATGGAAGTTTCGCGGAAATATTCCGAATCGTATTCACTACTTATAATTGGTGACATTATCTCACTTCAGATTGAAGGTCCAGTACTCAAGAATACCTGCGAAGTGTCCGTTTGAAGTCTACCCAAGAAACTAATATTTTAGCTTCCCACAGAATGCCAAAGTCTGTTTCTAAGCGCATTTCTGCGTTTTCAAAGTGTAAAGATGCGTTAAGCCGCGTCCACATTATGTCGAATGGTGTCGATCGACAATGCCGATCCAGTGTGGATGGTCACCCGACATTGTCGATCCATGTCGGGTCGAACCGAATGCAACCCGAACCAAGTCGGAACGAATAAAAGGAAGTCATTACAGCCATTACAGTATCTTCTGCATCACTCATGATAACACATTTTAATGGAACAAAACCAATTCAAAATATTTCCAGTTTTGATAATGGCGCGGCGATGTATGTCGGTCAGCACGTCCACATTATACTGACAATGTGGACGAGTTGAAAATCGATCGACAAGGTCGATCGGCATAATGTCGACGCAGCTTAAGAGATCCAATTACATCGCTTATTTGTAAACTTGAAACTATTCCGATGCTTTCTAACTTTTTGAGAAACTTCAAAAGGTGGTTACCATCGCAACACACATTTTTGCACCCACCGAAGAACCGAAGTGATTAAACCACGTCGTCAAGCGTATAATCGATTATCTATACGCCGTAATTCTGATCAATTCGTAATTTCCATTGGCTAATTTTATCACGAATTATACAATCCACATTACATAAACTGGATGTTTTCCAGATCTCTGATTCTGTTCGATAATCAACGCGTCACTGATACAAGCTAGTTAATAATGAAAATAGTAGATTTGTTTCGCCCTTATGTTCATTAAAATTTTCTCGTATATTTGAATTATGCCTGTACTGGTCTTAAAATAGGTTGCTGTTGATATAAATATCAATACAATATAGTTGTCGATCAATGAAAGAAAAAAAAATATCGAAGCATCAATCTTCATTAGTTCAAACGTCCTTAGAGCGATCGTCAAACTTCACGAACAGAAGACAGTAAGGACCTTCATTTAAATTTCACGGGATTAAATCAGAACACTAACGTGTAACAAATGTATGTGGCTGTTGGTGACAAACATTAATGGGATTAATAGTAGTTAACGGAGAGTTTGTTGGTCTATGAAATTCTACAAGTGCTCAACTTATACTGAGGGTTTTCACTAAGTGGTAATGATATAGTGGCAGAGTTGTTGCGGTGGATTTAACTTCGTGAGACTGTATTGGTGTAATTTCATTGGATATAAAGCAGAAGTCATACAATTTTAATACAAATGTCACTCACCACTGAGAAATAAAAAATATGTATAGCACCAAAAATGGAATTGGGTTACAACAGCTGACGCTATTACAAGCGAAAATTCACGCTATAGGAAGGTGTATAAAGTTCAATATTGATAAATATATACAATGCAATAGTACCTACATTGTTCACTGAGTAGTAAGAACCTAACATTTCTGGACGACTGTAAATATAAACAGCACAGGAATAAGGCTTTTTCTACGAGGTAAACATACTATTTTTCCGCAAATTGATCAAAATTCGACAGATATTGATTTATTTTGAATAAATCATTTTTTTTTCAGAATGAATGGTAAGATGATAATTGATTAATTTTCCATTTCTGAAAGGGCTGTAAATACTGCTTCATTAGAATTATTGCCAAGCAAATCAAGAGAAAAGTAAGAATATACATATAAACGCAAATGAGTGAAAATAGGAGTTCTCTCTCAGAAAATAATTATAACATTGGGTAATTTGTCTTTTTTTGAAGTAACAAATATTTTTCACTATGTCTGACACTTCTGTCAAGTTACTGTCAGCACAAAAGTTTATACAACAAACGACTAAATTCAAGGCAACTAGATAATCAAGTAGAGTGTTAAGAGTGTTAAAGTGAAAACCTTATTTAAAAAGCATTGGTCATTTACGCACGCTTTTGGGTGTTATAATGAAAGTCCCATATAAAAAGCATTGTTCATTCACGCACGCTTTTTAACCTACGTATAATGTATGATCTCACATATTTTTCTTGGTTCGTAAATGCCTAATTTTAAAGTTGATCGTAGATAATAGTATATTGTGCAACTTTTCTCACATGCTGCACACTATACTTTTTCTACAACTGCACAAATTTAAAGAATACAAGTAAAGTAACTTGATATTTAATTTTATGGTTAGTGAAACAAAAATAACACTGAAGTATCCTATCTCTAGACTGTTAAATAATTTATTGAAAATTATAGTTGGTGAAATTTGTACAATTTCGTATGGTCAAGCGGGGAACGTCATTTCTTTTCATTAAATTCCCTGTTATTTGAAACTACCTTTTCGAATTCAAAAACTTCTAATATAATCTGACAGTTTTGTGACAACTAAGTAGGTATTCAAAGTCTTTGTCGATTTTATTTGATTCTCCATATAAATGTATGTGGCGTAGGCAAAGTGCCGTGGGAAATAATATTTCTCACAATATGAGCAATATTTGGTTTTGAAATTAAGTGAGCTATGGGAAATACGTCACTTCCCATAGCAGTTGTAGAAAAATATGTTTTTTTCAACATTCCACTTTTTGGATTTATATTTTATACAAAAAACAGTTTAAACGTATCGCAGTGTTACAGCAAAAGAATTGAGAAGTCTTAAGCACGACATGTGTTTTGCATATGGCAAGCAGGGTGGAAATACAATATGAATTGAGAAACAAAACAAAAATTACACTGAAAATGGAAGTAGGAAGTGAAGTGCAGCTTAGTTAATTAAAATATAAACCACTGTATGTTATTGAGTTTTCGGATTTTATAATCAATCCAGTCAATGCGAGAAAAAGTATTGATATATGAAGCCCCAGGGTGGGCATACAATTTTCAGCCGCTGCTTTTCACAGAACCATTTTTTTTATGAAACATATGAAACGACATATGTCCATTTTATTTTCAATTAGCCATTTAGCTTCATTTTCCTGAAATTGTTTGTGAACTATTTTTAAACATTTTTTTTGACGTACCTGTAGGTGAATTTAATTTGTGGCAATTATTTATAGCTTTCGATTAAGTCCTCAAAAATCTGGATATAATTACCAAAAAAAAGTTACAGGCAAAAACTAGCTGATAAATGACCAATGAATGTCAAATAATATTCAATCCCGACACTTGACAACTGTCAAATAAAAAATGGAGAATTAATATGCTTAATATCTGAATTAATATGCTGTATTTTATGTTACATATTTGGAATTTGTCGCACAATTTCTAATTTTGGTACTTGACAGCTGCCAACTAGCTTCGAAATCATCAAAAAAATCAATTGGTTAAAATATTCGCATATTTTTATTCCATGCTGCCAAATTCTAATGTGATGTGAAATTTTCAAATTGTGAAACCCGAAATCTTCCAAAATTTGAAATATTAACAATTGATTTTTATTTCTCCGAGGCTGGAATCGTAATCAGCGGTCAAAAAACCGTAACCTATCAATTTTGGTGAAAAAGTATATCTCTACTCATTAAATTTGTTTAACAATTATTTATTTATAACTAATTACGGGCTAATTACCACATATTACTATCGAGTAATCAACAATTAGCAAGAAGTTTTGAATTGATCATAGAATATTCGAATTATCCTTTCGATGTCATTAATTGGATTATTTAAAAACTCCTCACATAATATTTTCTGTTTGTGAGTGAATGTATTCATATATTTCAAAACAGTTCTCCTTATCTTTATGCAGTTCTGGATTTACAATCTAGTAATTGCACGAATAAAATTCTTTTAATGACATCATTATTCACTTTTATGAAGTTGCCATTAACTTTTAAAGTAACCGTAAAGTTTCAACAAGCAAAATATCCGTTAAGCAAACTGACGGTTTATTCGAACAATTAAAGCAAAACAACGGCAGCCGGCAGATTTTACAACTAATAAAGCGGGGTTGTTTTCGGTGTACAGTCTTTGTCTCTAACGACTTTTAACATTACCCCACGTAAAACCGAACGACTTTCGGTCTCCAACAATAATGTATACCGATACATTAACTTATTTTATGTCCACGTTTTTCAAACCTCTCATTAAATTATGATAATTAAGGTTAATAAACTTATCAAGGGTTATTTTCGGAGTCTTAAACTGGAATCGACCAAGAGTTGTTGGAGGCACCAGCCCCGTGAATCACTTAGGAATCGAAAAACGGAATCACACTACCTTCGAGTGCGAAATACTCACTCGTTTAAGAGCTAGAGCTCCTTAGAGAGAATTTTTTCAGGAAGAATGTTGATTGTTTAACCTGATAAGGAAAGCTTGTATTTTTTCACAAAAATAGTTCGACCTTAATCACAAAAAGCTTGTAGGCTGAAGTGTAGAGAACTTATTAAAACTCTGCCCTGTACTGCATAAGTGGATTAATGATAAAAAAAGGTAGAACATGTCGCGGGACACACGGTAGGAACTTTAGTTCCTTTTAAGCAAAAATTATGTAATACATCTGACGTTATAGATAAATAGTTTGCATATTCTTTGGTGGTCGAGTAGTAAGCATACCAGAATCTCACGCAGTAGACCCGGGTTCGATTCCCCGTGAGGAAGTTTTTTTTATAGTAAATTTTATTTTTAAATAATTATTCTGCTAGTTATTAATAACGACAACAGGTAGACGTTTGAAATATTTAGCAGAATATTCATCATTATAGATAATGGTACGGTACCCTTTATGAGGGGTCTGACTTGCAACATCTACTTATAACAGCATCGTATATTTAAAAAAGGAAACCGTAGCATTATACAAATTGGACATTCAAGAACTGTACGTTTACCACAAAATTAGTGGAAACATAAAATTGAATTGTTAAATTTTTAATTTGAAGTCATATTACACCTTGGACCATTAAGATTCCTAAGTGCAACCTAGATCTATTACAATATTCAAAAAAAAACACCAATCTTATTCTCATCAACCAACTTTTCATGAATCTCAAAAGTAGTTTGGCAGACCACTACAGCATGTACACAGATGCATCAAAGTTTACGGAAATCGAAGCGACAGGTGCAGCAGTTGTTACCGAAGTATCCACTCAAAAATTTTGCTTACATAAGATTATTCAATATACTCTAGTGAACTGTATGCAATATCAAAGGCACTACAACAAATTCCTTTTCAAAATCAAACTAGGGCAGTTATCTACAGCGATTCCCTTAGTGCAGTGCAAGGTATACAAAAATTGTATCGGAATCATCCCATTTTAGCTCAAATAAAAAAAGACTTGCTAGCCATACCAAATTCAAATAAAGAGGTGATCATTGTTTGGATTCCATCACATATCGGAATTATGGGCAATGAAAAAGCCGACCAGATGGCCAAAGAAGCATGTATATTAGACAATCTACAGGTACAAACTAGTTCAATTTCTTACTGTGACCTATTGAACTGCATAAACAAGCACTTTAGGAAGATGTGGATTGAACGATGGAAAAAATTGAAGAACAACAAGCTGCAAAAACTTAATCCAGACTTATTACCAAACGAGACAAACACAGCAGGTCGGCGCAACCAAGTAGTTATACATCGTCTAAGAATTGGACAAACGAAATTAACTCACGAACATTTATTGAAAAAGGAACCAGTGAGTACCTGTTACGGGTGTGATCTGCCAATGACCGTGGAACATTTAATAGTCGAGTGCCCACTATATCATACAAAACGAGTAGTCTACAAAGTGCCAAGTGACCTTAAGTGTGCGTTAGACAAGAAAAACTATACCGGAACAATCAATTTTTTAAAAGCGATAGACTTATTTAAACGAATTTAATTTTTTTTTCTAGTGACCTACCTACTTATAAATTTCAATAATCAGCATACTGACTAACCAAAAAAACACCACACCACCGCTAATAACCTATCATGGTTGATGCGGGTTAAGAAAATAAAAAAAAAGTTATATTACAGTTTATAGAAATTTTTATTTTCTAGATTTCTTTTTGAGTGGGTCGTAGAAAAAATATGCTGCTCGACTCGTGTGGATTGTCCATCATATCCACACTAGTTGCACCAACCACTATTTCTTTCAAAATATGCCCTTTTACATTTAAAAACAACCTGTCAAATGTCAAATCAATGTATCCATCCATTTTAAAGTTATCAAATTAAAGCATTCATGTTTTCAAAATTTCAACACTCTGTATTTCGAAAAGTACCTAAATGTGCGAGAACCCTTAATCGCGCAAAAAAAAATATAGAAATAATAGTAAAAATGTATCCAAACAAATTCAAGTAGATCACCAGCACTGCGAATACCAGCTTTGCATCGAATTTTAATATAGCATCGGTGGTTCAGTGGTAGAATGCTCGCATTCCACGCGGGCGACCCGGGTTCGAATCCCGGCCGGAGCATAATATGAATCGCTGCTTCGTAAACGAGAGAGAGACTAAGGAGAGAGCACAAGTACGCAAGCAAGGCACATAACGAAGCAAAGTCACATAGCGTAGCGTAACGTAACGCGTAACGGTTAGATCTTTCGCGTCGTGACCCCTGGTCGCTCAAACATAACCTGACGTAAAGAACTAAAGTTCCAAAAATTGAATTCACTTTACTACTCTACTACCAAAGATACTTTCAAATATGAAATAAAATATGCTCAGCTGAAAACAATGCTTTCTTTTTATCTTGTTCTACTTAGTCACTGTAAAAACCTCTTGTGACATTACGCTACTGACCGATGCTGATGGCATCGGAAAGTAAACCTTTTTCCGAGTTTTTGGTCACGAAAGTTACCCCTGTTTACAAGTATATGGGTGGATATTTCCAAATTTTCATCCAGGGTATATTCCCTCCCATAATTTTCATGACCGACTCACACAAAAACCTCTATGCAGTGTAACAGTTTGAGTTTGCGGTTATTCCGTCTGAACAAAACGTTTATTCCCTTAAAGCAAAAGATATTTTCCCCACATAAATCTACGAAATCCAACCGCTTAACTTTCGACTTTAAACTTCCGTGAGGTCTTAAATCAGATCAAATTATTTTACGGAAACAGGAAATCTAGGTAGTAGTTTCACAGCTAGTTCTATGCATGGAAAGATGATTTTTAAATTCGAACCACTTCTACACTAAATCACTAAGTTTTGGATGATTTTCTTCTCCTTGCATTGTTCTCACAGACATATCAAAGATAAATGCGTTTTTATATCTACTTTTTAGTCTCCCAAGAAAAATTTTTCGAGTAAATTAATTACTATTAGTACGTAGGCCAAGGCTGTATTATTTCAACCAAAATATTGTTGTGGGTAAAGCTACAGATTTTTTTTTGTTCTCTGCTAATAACTTCAGCAACCAGTTTTTTCGCCATTTTGTTATCATTGGCGATTGTGGATCCATCACAACATACCTACCAGAGACCAAGTAACAATCAAGACAGTGTTTTTTACCGAGGTACACAAAACAACGCCAAAGTGGGACTATCGGCTGTGGTATTAGTTTGTTGTGCTTTTAAGCATATTCTTCATCGATTCAAAGTAAAAGCTGTGCTGTTGAAAATAAAACTGATATATGTGAGCTTCTAAAAACCCATCCATCACGAACTCCGGAGATCTGTTGTGTAAGCTCTGATGCTAAAACAGAGTTCCTTGTTTGAACCTCTCCCTTTTACTATATTCTATAAGACAGACCTCAGATTCTACATATATTGGCAGGGTTATGAATTTTCCTTTCTATTCTCGAAAATCTCAGCCCAGTAACTATAATGCATAGGTTTCCCCGTATTCTTGCAAGATCAGTCCATAATTGTCCATCAATCCGATGTTGGTCATATGTTTGTTGAGTCTACAGTGTCCTGTCAGGAGCCCAACCAATATTCCCATTTTGTTCTTCGTAGGTACTCCATGAATTTTACAAATGGTTCTTTGATAATGTCTTATTTTGTCTGTCTTGTTTCACCATTCTCAAGACTAATTTTTCATTCAGGTACTCATTTCTCACAGCGCTTTTTCTATACCACAGAAACGCTTTGGAACAATACAAGCACATCGTGCTGCTGACCGGGCTAGTTAATCTGGCTAGTATCAAGGCTGCTATAGTCTCATTTGACCGTGAAGCAGCTGCAGGGTTTCCACTTATGTCTGTTGGAGTATGATGCAATTATATTTCACTCCTCAAACTCTTATGCACGGTGCTGTATAAAACAGTGAGACTCTTATCTTTGGATTGGCCACTGTATACATTCCTGCTTCTATACATTCCTCGTTTTTGAGGTATTTGTGTAGCAAGCCATTTCACTAATGATTGAAGAACCTCCTTCATATGCCTCCAATTCTGTTGGGACTGTGCTGTAGGCCCAGTAGGCAAACATCTATGAATTGGACTTAGAATTGCAATATAATCTTCAAATTTAGCAACCTGCTTGTTTGTAATGCACTCAGAATTCTTAACCGATGTGGTGGAAATGTTATGAAAATTGAATCAAACAAATGTGAATTTGTCTTGAGCTCCATGGAAAATCACTCAAAAGACTTTTTTGATGGTGAGTTAAAAAAATAATGCGTACTATGTCACATTATGTTTTTATTGCCAAAAAAAACAAGGGAAGAAATAATAAACTGTGTATGAAATCGATAAACCGGATTCAAAAATATAAAAATAACGATAACGGTCACATCACGAAAACGGCTCCGTTTGGTATCAGCTGGTAGTCACAACTAGGCGAGATATATGACGGCACCATTACAAAATTATTATAAGGCACTTTATGGGGCAACATGGACGAAACGTTGTGTCGGTAACTGAATCTCTAACGTGAGTGTCATTCATACTTCAACTTCAAACTATACGTTTGTTTTCGTTCGTTCGTTTTATCATTACTTCGTTCATTGGAAGTTTTTGGGGATTATAATATATCATAAACAGTATTATTACAGTTTCCTCTGATATTGTCGTATTCAATAAAGCGCGTTACCAATAAATATCGCAGAATAATGATTATTTTGACGTTTTATACGTTCAAAGACATTGACCGTTCAACTGAGAAGCAACAGTTACTTTCCGGGCTATAGACCCCGACGGATATTGTATTACACTTCAAAGGCAAACGGGGTTGGTATATCCACAAAATATTCAACACCAGCCATTCTGGTTTTCAATTAGAAGGGACAACACAACTAGATTGGTTTCGGCGTATTTGTGCCTCATCAGTACAAGGTATATGTTCTCCGCGTGCTCAAAGCCTATATCTATAGGTATCATATAAAATATATAATAAATATGTACGTTGTTTTTTTACATTAACTTATTTTATAGTTATGGCTGGCTAGAAATAGAAGAAAAAATTATATGGAACAAGAAAAAATAAATTAGGGTGTTAAAAGATAGGAGACTAGGATATTGGGTAGATTCTGTGTAACATAATTGGGATAGACAAACATTAATTAATCGAACATAATTTCAAATTCATGTTTGGAGCCCAATTGCCAACACATAACCTTCAACTTACTAGAGTTACAGATTAAGATAGTTTTTTATTGATTCACAAAACTTTTCAGCATTCAAATTTTAAATCGGTACTTAGACAAACTTGCCAAATGTTTATAAATTCACCAAAAAATATGAATAAAATATTTCAATAAAAAAGAAGCAAGAAGCTTGGGAGATTAGTACAAAGCAGTTCAACTCTTCTGCTAAAGAAAACACTTTCCCCCGATAAAGAAGATAGATTTTTATCCATTATTGAAAAAAACTTATGGAGAAAGGCCCGTGGGGAGGAATTTTTTGATAATTTATTTCAAGTGAAAAAAGACTGGGAAAAAACTGGCAATAATTTTCAAATTTATTGGTATGGTAGTAATTCTGTGTCCTTAAGGTAGATATGGTTCCATCAAATCAATTAAGATTCTGGACATTTTCTTCGACAAGCGAACGCGAATTTTAAATAAATTAGTGGGTACTTGAAAGGGATCACCTAAGTCCCTAATTCTACCCCAGAATAATTTATATAAACATGTTTAATTTAAACTAAGTGTTTACATCCTTCTTTACTTTTCTTAGTTTGTAATTCCTCAATCAAAGCTTCACGAGCTACATCCACATGCGCCATTTTTGTTACCGTTATTATTCACAATCACACTTCAACATCCCTTTGAAAATAATAGTTTTAACAGGCTATTTTAAAGGAATCATTTGAAATTTTAACGGAAATGTGGTTAGCGAATATCCATTTTGTTTTAACACCGGTTATAGTTATTTTTTGCGCGATCGATCTTTTTTGTTTATTTACAGCATCGGTTGTCAGGTCGGTATATAGGTTGTGTTTACTGGTTTCTAAGTCTAACACGTTGGTAAGTGATTTACTTACCGTTCAGACGTCGGTAAGTAAATTACTAAATAATATATTACTTCATTCATTACAAAAAAGGAACAAAAAAAAAAGGAGATTTATATTTTTTTAATGAATAGAATCGAACAGAACAAAGTAATAAATAGCATGAAAACAATTTCACCAAAATGCAAATTATGTTTTAAACTGATCAAGAAGTATAAATGTCACTTTTGACATTTCGTTCATCCGAAGAAATTTAAATTATTTTATTCAAAGTTTATTTCAATACGATCGCGCAAAAAATGGTATAAGCATTTCGAACGTTAAGGGTAATACCGGTCTCCAGCAAACATTGCTGTCGACCGGTAAACAACCCTTACCGTTCTTGATACTTAATATACTATAACCAACAAGTGTATTAATGAGGGACATTAACAATCGAGATAATTTAATGCACGAGCAGATCTAATACTAGTTACGAAGGTTTATGGGGGTCATTAATGTATGATTTTGTCTAATTTTGAGAACGTTAATAGCATATGTTAATACACGGTCGACGGAAAAAAATTTTACAGCCTCTAAATTATAGAGGAAGAGTTTCTATAGGTGCAATTCTGTGAGCAAATGTTAAATTTTAACGCACAGTTAAAAATAAGACAATCTTCTAACCCATTTTTGCTAGTCTGTATGCATATTAAGTTTTAAAGTATTAACGGAAAACTCTTTATTGGATACAATAAGTGTTGAAATTTGAGTCATAATCTTGACTATGTATAGATTAAAACATTTATAATAGCGTAAACATTGTCAAATTTAACGGCGTACCGTTAATTTTTAACCACTTCTTATAGAATTGACTCTTATGTCAACTAAAACGGAGCCGTTAAAAAAAAATTTGGATTCTGAATACCATGTAGCGTAAAACGGATCCGTTTCATCATAATTACGGCTAGTTATATTGACGGTTCCGTTATACAGAGAGAACTGTCAAAAATAACGCATCGGAGCCGTTATATTTCAATCGAGTGTTCTGAATACGGGTGTATATCATTTATATCATTATTTTTATCGCGTACCATTTATTAAAGCAAACATACTTTTTCATATGATGAAAACCATAACAGCAATAGTAAATTTTCAAGTAAAGGCTATTTCAGTATATAACAGTAACCTGAACTATAATAAAATAGGTGAAATAATCGTTGTGTTGCGTGTAAAACCGATGTATTTGTCGTAACCTGATCGGAATCACTTTTACATTTCACTTTATTACTGTCATTATCGTAAAAGTTTAGTTCAACGAGGATATGGACTAATAAGCACTTATAATCGGATAACATGCTGTTTAATGAGATATATGACCATCTTAGGACACATTAATTGAATATTAAATTGGTATATCTTTTGAGAAATGATGATGTTCCAATATAAGTTTACTTGCTTGAAAAATTACACATTTTTGCCGATTATGCTTATAAAATGGTAAATTTTTCAATATAAGCTACTTGTATTTTTAGGAAATCAGAGGAAATTCCCAAAAATGATTGGTTCTATAATTTTGAGAATATAAAATCATTCTTGGTATATTCATAAATCTAGCAAAGCAATAAATCAATCATATTAGCCATATTCCATAAGTGTACTTAATTATAATTTAAGAGTTAATTGCTCTGATTTGAAATGTGTACAATTCAGATTTATTGACAACGTTCATAACATTTATTTCAAGCTCACCTCACATCACTGACCTACCGTAATAACTTTTTTTAACTACTTAACAATTGGAAATATCATACAGTCGTCCCGATACGGTTTAAAGATATTTGCTTAACACAGAAATAGAAAAAAAAATGTTCGCAATAATATTTCAATACTTCTTGAAAGGATAATCCTGTAATGGTTTTGCAAGCGAATGTTTATAACTCTGTTGATTTTAAATTAACAATTTAATTGGAAAACAACAAATCAACAATCGGTAGAGATTGCTATCTTTTTGAATAAAATTTTTAAATAATTCTTGAAAAATTTGGTAGAGTTTGCTTTAAAAAATACATAGAATATTGAAATTCAATAATCCTTTAACAACCAGATTTCTATGGGATATCACAAAATATTTTACAATTTAAAAGTAATTGTTTAGTGGGTGAGGAAACTATTTTATTTTATAGAACATAATTTTATATTCGAATTGATCCACCACAAGTCACAAATTGTGGAATCTTTAAATGGTACGTACCTAAAGTAACAATAAAAAATATGATAAAAATAAAATGATTATTGCTTTTTGAACCAACTTTAGTAGGGAGATGAGGGTACCCTTTTTTTAAATAGCTAGTATATTCATATAGTAGGTCAAGGATACCTTGATCTGGAAAATTTTCAATTTAAAATACAATAAAATATATAAATATTAAAGTGTTATTATAATTTGCTGTATTATTGTCGTATTTAATGGAGCGCATTTCCAATAGATATGGAACTTGAAGAGAGGTTTTTCAAAGACAGATTAAATACGACAATATAACAGGAAACTGTAATAATACTATATTGTTCCAAGACCACGAGTCTTGCTGTTAGATTTTTCGAATTTTGGTTTGCGGTTGAGGTGAAGATGCTGCTATTGTCACAACTTTTACACTTCCGTTACTGGAAGACATGTATTTGTGATTTTGGTGTCTTCTTCAGTCCGTGATAAGTAGGTACTGATGAGTATTCATGAGGCGCAAATACGCCAAAACGGCCTACAAGCTATGTTGTCGCATCTAATTTCAAACCAGAAAGGTTGGTGTTGAATACCTTGTGGATTATATCAACCCCGTTTGACAATTTCTTGGCCGTTACTAATAGCAACGACTGCGAAACCAAACGTCACATCCAAACTTGACATTTCTTAAATACTACAAAGACAAGGATTATTTTTTATTGAGTATGGCCGAAATTACAACGCTTTTGAGTTCAGGAGGAGTGGAAGGTACTGAAATATCGCTATTGGTAATTATCAGACATTTTGCGTTTTGTCAAGATCTGTCAAAATATTTTGTATATATTGAATTATATCATTCAAATAGCACGCGGTGACATTGTTGAATAAATTGAACTGCTGTTGATTTTAGAGCAATAGGTAATATATTTATTCACAATTATGAAATGGAATGAAATTCATACATAAATCAAAGGTACGTTTGTGAATGTGTAAATCAGTTTTGTTACCATTGTTTTTCCCATTTGTTTTTATTCCTAGCTTTCCGTGGCCTAATTTTTGTTTGTGACATATTAAAAAGTCTTGAAGGGCCCCTAGACAAGAAGCTTGTGACCCTGTTATATCCCTGTTGTATCATTAGGTTCTTACAACTTTTCTTTCTTCTAGTATGTAGGCGTCAGTGAGATTTATTTATTTCTTTTTGTTTACATAATGACTTTTTCCTGATGCGACTTGCTAAATGGCGTGAGTCCAAGCCAAAAAAAATATTATCTAGTTCTAGTTTAATAATTTTGACTATTGCAGTATGAAGTATGCCATGGCCGCGAAACTTTTTAACGACCTCAAGATTATCTTGCCTCGGTCGCAAGCGGCCTCGGCGGTAACTGTTCTTTCGGTACGTTAAAAAGCTATTTCGTGGCCTAGGCATACAAATAACTAGTTTTTAGTGAACCTTTTTTCATGAAAAGTGTGCCATTATATGAACTCATTCACGTTCGCAGGCTCAATATCGGAGTTCGTTTTATGAATTGATGTAACAATGCCCAGCCAGCTACTATGCTACCATATTACATCTCGGGTGCCATCTTATCGAAAATTAACAATTATAAACTTTGTTAAATTGGGACACTGTATAATTGCAACATGGCCAGAGGAGTTATTCATATTTAGAGAGTCTATTTTCATATTATCATATGGATCTATCACAAACAGCAAAATATATAACCATCCACCCTCAAATCAGTAACATTAAAAGACGATGAAATATTTTAATCTACAACAGCAGCTTGTACTGAGCTATCATATAGCCGCTACAGTAAATTTGTGGTGGTCTCTAGCACTCTAGTGGGCTTGGATTCAATTTAATTCGAATAAAAGTTGCTAAAATTTCCAGAGTGTCTGGGATGCCATCATATCTACATTTCCCCTATTCAATTCCAATTGAAAATTCCTCCAGTCTCAATCGTATAAATGAACTTTTGTTAAACGTCCTTGACCTTTCCGTCAACTCTTGAAATCCTTTCATCCCTAAGTAAACAATACGTCCTAGTTAAGAATTCCTCCATTCCGTCAGGGTTAAATAAAGGTTTCTTATTCGTCAAGGCTCTTTCATTATCCCAATATTCAAGAAGTTCGTAAACCATTACGAGTATAATGGAACTTTTTCTATAAAATCAGAAAGAAAATTCAAAAGTATAAAACTATTTTCTTACAAACTTTTAGAAGCCTAACTTTACTTTCAGGGAAAATATATCATTGGGAATCAGTGCATCTTTATTGTGTGTAATCTGCCAAAAAAATACCAGAAATCTATCAATCAGAAGAATGTCAAATTATTTTTATTTAATTTGATACAATGTCCTTGAAGCTAACGCGTTGTTTGACCATCATTGTCATTCAGTTTGTTCTCAGTGCCCAACAAAGACACTGACTGAAATTTTGTATTAGGCATTCCAATGACCTATCAAAACAAATTCAATATGGCGGCTGGGGGCAAATAGTTTGTTGGTGTTATATTATTGTGCTGTTGAAAAGTTTATTTAAATTTTGTGGGATTGTTGTTTTTGTGCCTTTTAATATTATTTGGGACTTATAGTGGTATTATTACATTTTGATACGAAAAAATGCCAACTACGTGCCTTGTGGTTGGTTGTGGAAGTCGTTCCAACAGGGATGCTGTAAAATTTTTTTCAGTGCCAGCGGTTTTAAGCCACAGATTTGTTAGCTTCATTTGATATCTGTAAACAAATATTTCACTTCACATCTAGGAAACAAACAAATTGGATTTTCAGCTTACCTTTTGTCAATATCTGGATTTTGCAACAATAATGTCTTTAAATAATCACTCTGCATCTTAAAAAGTCTATCAACAATCACAAATTCACACAACTTTGGAGATAATGCCGTTTAAACAATTTATTCACCACGTACTAAATGCTTTCTTATGACACTTAAGACAGTTGTTTGCCCGCAGACACCATATTGGGTCACGTGATTTGGAATGCCTAATTTGCACATGCAATTTTGTGTGCTTAATGCCTGGGAATGTTATAAATATGAGGCGCACGATGAATCCAATCGATTGAAAACATGTGCGTATATGTAGCTCAATGTATTCAATAGTGGTCCAAATGTGGTCGAAGATTTGCGTCGCTCTGGTCGGCCACCAAAGTCTTTGACTGGAAATTAATGGTCATTAAAAATCATGATTTAAAGCAGGACACGCACTAAATCGATTTGGTTTGGATGACCACAGCAAACATTTCTCAGTTGACAACTGGACATTGTAAAACAAAGAAATTAAATTGATGGATGAATATGGACAGTTTATTTGAAGAATGAATATACCAGAAAGATAAACAGATATATTATCCTATGCTGACATGAATAATGTCAAAGTTCATTCACGTAAGACGTAAATACGTAACACTTTTTCACTTCGTGTGTAATGGGTTACTTACAACTCTTGTTACGTAATATACTATAAACTCATTTAAGGTTTCACATTTTAGAAGCTGCACAAAATAGTCTGTTTTGTGGTAAGTTGATCAATGCAAATGCTGTTATAGTATAACTAATGTTAATGTGATGACCTTGAATTGTATTACAAATTTTATGCACGTTAATTTTAATCCACCATATTAATTTGAATTACATTTGAAAAGCATTATTTCACAATAATCGAATTTATAAAACAATTTTATGCACGCCATTTGGCGGCTTTTTCCTTCAAAGGGATTAAAAATATGGGTCATCACATTAACAATAGATACACTATACCATGGTTCTAATATCTATCTAACATCTCATTGTGTTATTTCTTGTTAGGCAACGTCAGATTAGTTCAGTTCAGGAATGATTTTTTCTGGAGAAAAAAAACAGATTTGAAACACAATCCACTACAGAAACTATAAGGCAGTGTCAAAAAATATGTCTCCAAATACATGTCTCTCCAAAGCTTACTGTTTCTGTTGGTGACAGTTTGCGTAGTTTTTATTGATAAGAGAATGTTACCATGGACAGCCGATGAATTAGCAAACTTCAGGGAAAGATACGCTTACAGTATTAAAAGGGAAAGGTCTACCAAGAGACAAGTATCAAAAGCATATGGAACACCACGGTGCATATGCTCCAAGTACTCTCAAGACTTTAATATAAAAATAGTCCCACTCACCAACACTCTATTTAAATAAGCCCATTTGGTGAAAAAAGAAAACAACTTCAAGGTAACCAAGAAAAAAGGGGAGAAAGTTGGGAAGCCCTTATAGCACAAGAATGATTGGGAATGGTGAAAATTCATGACGAAGACACCCCAAACGGCATATACCTATACTTCTAGTATCCTCTTCCGAACGTGCCTGGCGAGGCAACCAAGCAGTACATTGTTTCCAACAAAAATTCGACCTAGACTATTTTACGGGACGTATCGAATACAAGTCCATATTTTCAAGGACCACACAAGGAGGTATACAAGCCATAGCCAGTAGCAAACGATTGGTGAAAAACAACACTAACAACTTTTGATTTATTGGCAAAAAACAACTACCAATACAGATATGAAAATCACAAATGATAAAAAACGAAGCTGATTTCAATGACTCGGAGGGCTTTGTTACCTTATTGATCAGAAAACCAATTTCAGGGCACCACTAATTAGAAACAAAATCAAATTTAAAGGTCAGCTAACTTTTAATCTGTTAATTAAAAAAAATTAAAAAGACCCTAAAGTTTCTTTGTTGTAAATTAAACTATCAAAGAAAAAAAATGTATATAATTTCAGTAAAGAAATTACAATAAAGGGTTAGTAAGTAATAAAAAATATAAAATGCTTAGCATTAAAGAAATATATGAGGGTGGAGCCCAACTCTTTACTCTTGGATGTTCTCCACTAACATCCTCCACACACTGAAGGTGATGGTAAAGGCCTTTCTAAAAAACTTGTAGATCTGGCCTCACGGCTCATGATTTTGTCGAGAATGTCATTCGTGAAGTTGCCAAGCAACAACCTTTCGAAAATTTTGCCTACAAAATCTTGTGTTATTATACAGGGTGGTCCGTAAGTAATAGACCAAAGTGAAATGGAAGTTTCTGGGCCCAAAAATATAACAATTCTGACGCAACTAATAAAATATTGATCATAAAAAAGATACAGGTTGGTAAAGTTGGAATGTCAAAAATGTTTTTCATGAGTAAATTGGAAGATTTTTGATATACAGACGTAAAAGTTTGAAGATAGGGGTCTTAGGACCTGGGAAATTATAATATGTTATCCATTTCAAGGTATTTTCTAGAGGGCGTTCTACCTATGTAATTGGTATATTTTTTTTTTTTCCCTTCGGAGCCGTCCTTTCGCCGGTACCACCTCAGCCTCCTGGGCTTATTGTGGATATGTAATTGGTATAACTGTGCGATTAACTTATTTATCGTTAACGGTATCCATCTATTTATTGGGAAATGCATTATTTTGTATCACTTTTGCGACAAAAAGTTATACCTTTCATAAGTCCCAGAAGTTACTGGTTTTCGAGATATTCGCATTTTTAAACCCCCCTTCATATTTTCCATTCCATTTATTAGCACGAAAATAATAATGTTAGTAGGCGCTGATGTAATATAATATAATATAATATAATATAATAATAGTTTTAATATTTTCCAATAAATAGAGGGATACCGTTAACGATAAATAAGTTAATCGCACAGTTATAACAATTACATGGCTTTTGTTAGGCCCTCTAGAAAATACATCAAAATGGATAACATCTTATGATTTCCCTGGCACTAAAACCTCTATTTTAAAATTTTTATATCCAAAATCTTACAATTTACTGAGAGAAAACATTTTCAACTTTACCATCAATATTTTATCAAAAGAAGTTGCGTCAGATTGTGATATTTTTAGGCAAAGAATCTTCCATTCCACTTTGGACCATTACTTACGAACCATCCTGTATATGAAAATTCCACCGCTCACATTCGAATTATTATTTACTCCCAATTTTCCAAAAAAATGACAGAGAAGTATCGTTTGTAATCTTCCCAGATGTCACTTCAAATCATTTTTCAGTGTCTTATATAGATACATATTTTTACTCTGGTATCGAAAATTGAAATATAAATTATTTCTGTTGTTCATAATTGAGAAATTTGTTTATAAATATTCATAGGGGTATAACTTATAGAAGACATTCCAAGAAATACATCCACTGTATACTATATAATTCCCGTAATTTATTTATGAAGTTAAATCTTCCGTAATGCGGTATGTAAATGGATTTATTGTACGAGCTCCTCGTCCGGCTGCAAACAAAAATATACAAACTGCATGCATTGTGACAAAATCTACTTTTCAGAAATTTTATTTATTTGCAACTTTTGTATAATTCATAAGCAAAAATTCTGGTATGCAAATGTTCAATTTTGAAGCATTGACATGGAGTACATTTGGTTGGTTTGAATTTTTGTCGCGTAAGACCTGTTACCATGCAGCGTCTCACCAACGCAATTGAGATGTTGACTACAATTATAAAAACAGAGTTTCAACATGAAGCGATATGAATTATGTAAAAACGATATATTTTTTGTTATTTTAAGGGGACACATGTCTGACTTTCAAATATGTTATTAAGGCAACTTTTACAAGTTATATGTGCACATACATATTAGACTGAGACATTGTGAGTTCATATATAAAAGAAGGGGAACTGGTTTACCATAGAAGTCTCACTCGCTCTGGAACGCATTCATAGTGCTCTCGCACTCATACTTACGGCTGATAATTTTTATGTTTAGGGGCTGTTCGGTCATTACAATTGATCTGACTAACGAAATATAGCTCAGTAACAGTTGCCTTGATAACATATTTAAAAGTCAGACATCTGAAAATAAATAAAGTTTAGTTATTTTTTGTGGAGTTTTAAAGCGTCTGACAAAAGTTTTGGTCCATGGAAAGTATCTGACACTTATGATACTACTCTAGGATATTATTCTACAAAACATTATAAAAAAATCAGACATACAAATTTAAATTAAGTAACTTTTATTTTTAGTTACCTTCCTCACATGATACCTGCCCAGGTGCTTTTAGGCTAGCTCCACAAACACACAGGTATTCAAAGAACACGAGATGCTACTGAGAACCTAACATTTCATCTATTTGAAAATGAGTTATGCCTTATCGCTCTGGGATCTTGGACTATGATATTCTAAGTGCTTCAAATGCTGGAATATAATGAAAACTTTTTCAATCCATCACTGGAGCACTGGAGAATCCACTTTTCCCAAAATATACAAGGTTCTTAGTTGATCCATTGGATTTGGGCAGCCAAAACTTTCCTGAAAACTCTTAACACTGTTCAACATACTGCCATCCGACTCTGTTTAGAAGTTTTCAGCTCCAGCCCAGCTGTGACCTTTACCCTCAAGCCAATAAACCTCAAATTAAAATTTTCCGAAAGGCAACTACCGGAAGAACTACCACGTCTCGTAATTTGAATACTCACCACCCCACCCACGCATTTATACCTTCTCCCCAACTACACGTCCAAATATTCCATATGTTTCCTGTCCGTTTTCCACATAGTACACCTTGATCCAAAACTCTATGTCATGTTCAAAGTTTAACAAGGAAGAAGCTTGGACACGATCTCATAAGAGAATCCTTCGAATTCATTTGATCTCAACAGATTGTAGTCACTCAGAAAAATGTTTGATTATCTAAGCCTTACTATATGGTTAAAAGGGTGGTTGAAAAAACAACACAATAAACACTGGAAGAATACGACCAGGCAAATACATGGGAAGAAATTCATAAAAGAACCATCAGAAAAAGTAACGAAAGAACTGCTCTCAATGAGCAGGAACAAACTACGCACCATAACGGGGCTTCTTACGGGACACTTGCCCACAAAGGAGCACCTAAACAAAATAGGGCTGTATAACGGAGACCTTACATGCAGAAGATGCAAAAAGGATACAGAAACAGCTCTACATATACTATGCAACTGTGAGTCGCTGGACCACAGAAGGCAGAAACTGTATGGCAGAACCCAAATGACTCCAAAAGACTTCTACAACCAACCAGCAAAGAACCTGTATGAGCTAATACAGGGAACGGATTTGCTGAACAGGTTGTAGTCAGAACACTAGGAGTATCCACAATAAGCCCAGGAGGCTGAGGTGGCATCAGCGAAGGGACGGAGAAAAAAAGGAAAAAAAAGCCCTACTATACATTTCTAAAAGTCTACCTTCCAATATCACATTTGAGCTAATACCGAAAAAGGGTTCCGGCCCCCAGAAGTGTGATTGTTTCAGTCTCCCACTTTTCTATGTCATCTGCTACATTCTCTTCTATTCCAGTGTGTCCTGGAATTCAAAGTAAGGTGACTATATTTTTTTCGCCTAGTTCATTGAGTTTTCCTAGGCATTCCCTCAAAATTTTGGAACTGATTACACTACAATTCCGTGCTTTAATAGTTGCTGGATTATATTTTTCGTCAATTTTGGTGCTTCATTGCTCAGCACATCCTGAATATATAATGAAGAGCTCAGTAGTTTGAGAGCATTTTGATCATGCAAAACGTATGTCAATGATCGATTGTTTATAACAGTCTCACAATCACATAATATTCCCAAAATGTATGCTAAGGAATTCCTAGACTACTCCGACCAAAATTTGTCACCGTCACCATCACCAATCAGCTGTGGGATGATTAAAAAATTCAATCTGCCTAACGGTATGTTCACATTACAATGGATGGTCACCGCAGTTTCCGGCCACCACTGTGTCGGATTTAGCATTTATGTCACTCAAATTCTACCATTCAATACTACCACTTCCCACTTTCATACATAATAACTGCGCCTACTTATGCAAAATAAAATGTATCTCTCCATCATCAAAGTATTAGCTAAAAAAAGTTTCCATCAAAATATCATTATTAATAAGTAAACCAGGATGATGAGATTTTCAAATGACTTTTTAAACTGTATTTTTTCAAGCAAAACTCATTTTGTAACACATCCATCATTTCTTCTTTGACAGCAATTTTAAAATCACTGACAGAAGCACTTGGGCTTGCGAGTGCTTGTTCAGCACGCTGATCTGCCCTTCTTTTCAAATGATTCCAGTGTGAGAGGAGACCGTAATAAATTTCACACTTTCTAATCCTTGCAGATCAAGAAAGACATCTTGAATTAATAACATAAGGATGGCAATTATTGATTTTTTTAGATGAAACCAACAAGCTACGTTTAATGTGTGATTGGAAAATATTTGGTGGCAGTCTCTATGCAGTGGTATCAAAAATGAGAATCAATAAAATTTCAATTATTATTTATCCTTTTGTGTGCTTTAAATAAAGTAAACATACATAACTTGATTATATCTTGTGGTTTCTTTTTAGGTGAAAATACGTATTTTAAAGTAAGCACACAGTTTGTTTTGTTAAGCTTTCGCTGCACTTCGTCAACTTCCTCCGAACAAAACTTGTGATTGAAAATATCTAAAATCTCCATTAAATTAAAATTACAGGATAATTTCATGAAAACACACGTTAAAATTTCGATTATTCCACCAAATTAATGTCAAAATTGAAAGGGACGAATAAAATGTTCATAAATGTGTGTTGTTAAATAGCAATTCCAAAGGCGGTATTTAATTGGCCTTCTGTTCATTGAATGATATCAGTTCCTACTCCAATATGTTTTGACTAGTATTACTTACTGAATGATAATTATGTCTTTCCATTTTTAGTTTCAAGTCTAGGTCTATAAGGTTTGAGTGAATTAAATTTAGACCGTCAGTAACGGTTTTAGTATTCATTGGAAGCTCTTCTTAGAGATATTCTAGCCACTCAGTATCCAGTCACCAGCTCGATAATGTCTTCAAATTTCTTTCACACAGTTCCACTGCCTGGACGAGAGTTCCTTGTTCAATTTATTCAGTAGACTCTTAGTATGAAGCTGTCCTTGTGTCAGCCTCCACTTGAGTTGGTGTTCCTTAACTAGCTAGTTCCCGACACACTCTCTCATGTAATCCTTTGTGATTCCACAAAACGGTTCCGGAACTGTGTGGGCTCCTTTAGAGCCTTTTTTTAGCTAGCTGGTCTGCCATTTCATTCCCTGCAATCCCCTCATGTGCCAGCACCCATATTTAAAGACACTTAGCTTCAAGCAAAACCTGACTGTCAGTGAAAATTTCAATTATTATTCGTTATTTGCTAGCTCCTTAGCCGGTAACCATGTTAGCTCTTCTTCATGTTAGCTCTTCTTCATTATTTTTTCTACTACTCCATCCCATGTTTGCTTCGGTCTTGCTTTTCTCTAGCTCTTTCTACCTTGGATTCCTATCTGAGTTGTTGTTTTTCAATCAACTTCATCATTGGCTCTATTGCCAGGTCTTCTCTTATTTTTGTGTTTCTCATTTTGTCTCTTTTTGTAACACCCCTGACTCTTCTAGGATACTTCATATCTGCAGCCTGAATTTGACTCTTTTACAGCTGTGTGAGCACCCACTAGGAGAACATACCTCTGTATTTCAGGCAGAGATTTATGTTATCCTAGAATGTGTCAGAATTAACAAATATAGGATAAACATACTAACTGACAGCCAGGCATGCTAGAAGAATGCCAGAAAGAACTAAATGAACTAGCAGACCACATTAAAGTAAGACTAGTGTGGATGCCGGGACATAACGGTATTTCTGGAAATTAACAAGCTGACGAACTTGCGAGAAGAGGTTCACCAACAGCATATGTTGGACCAGAACCAGCTCTCGGGACCACAAAGAAAGTAGTCCGAGGGCAAATACAAAAATGGGTACAAAGCCAACATAGACTTCAGTGGAGGAACATTCCAAAGCAGGTACACAGTAAAACCTTCATAAGTGACACATGTGTAAAACGGGCCGAAGAGCTACTGAATATCAGTAGGGATAAGCTAAGAATTATTACAGGTTATCTATCGGGTCATACCCCGGTAAGAGATCACTTGCATAAAATAGGGTTATATAACGGGGACCTCAGCTGCAGACTTTGTGGCATGGAGACCGAGACCGTAATCCATATCTTATCTGACTGTGAGGCACTGGACTCGAGGAGACAAGCAATTTTCGGAGACGCCAATGTGCCACCTGAAGTATATAGCACACATCCAATGGACCTATATCGTCTACTCTAAGGTACGGAGATAACTGGATGGGTGGACTAAATCTGGGAGTAGAGTACAATAAGCCAATAGGCTGCAGTGCTCCTGGCATCAGAACGGCTTCCAAAACACACAAAAAACCCATGATTCACATCCAAATGTGAGGATTGGTCTGAGTATTGTTTTATAAACGTTCATTTTCGCTTACTTTGTCATTTCTTAAAAATGACCTTTTTATTGTGTAGTATAATCTCGAAGTGTTTCGTATCCTATTATTTATTCCAATATCTTGTTTTCCGTTTTCTTGAATTTCCACTCCCAAGAGGTTTTCACCTGCTCAATATTTGTACCATCTATTGCAATATTCATTTCTTTGGTTTCTACAATATGTGCACCACTTTTGTTTTGGTTTCATTTATTTTCATCCTATTTTCTCTTAAAGCTTCATTCCCTTTATCTGAGTTCTGTGGTAGGTCCTTCTCTGTCCCCGTTATAAAATCGTCTGTGAAGGCTCCTTTAGCAATGTTTATCGTTTGTAAATATTTGTAGCAAATTTATATGTAGCTTTTTTATCTTAGGTCAATATTGCTTGTTTTTGTGTAATTAAATTCAAAATTTCTAAATAATTTAAAATATTCGAGTAAATACGCCACTGTACGTCGTCCTCCTTTCGAAAATGTTTTGTTATTCCAGGAGAGGAATATGCAATTCTTCTCGAGTTTATTTTCTGTGAAATATAATAGGGTTTGATGTTTGGGGACCGAAAAATAAAATTTTGTAGTCCGAATAGTTTGAAGAGGTCAAAAAAACACTTACTTATTTGGTTTTATGGCTTTAATAAAACTTGTTTATTTAAATAAGTGTATCCCCAGTAACTCATATGAAAATCTAAAAACTTTTTAATAAAAAGGCAAACATAATTCTCTGAAATAATGTAGAAAAATGTAGAGATGGGATTTTATGTGAATTTGGGTACATACTAATGGATCATATTTTGGAAACATTGAAAAATTATTTGGAAAAGGTTTTTTGTAAGTAAAATTTGAGTAAGAGTGCTATATTGTACGTGAGATAGTATAATTAGTGGGAAAAGCATAACATTCCCGAACGACTGTGATAATTACCAGACAAGGAGCGTAGCGGCAAGTCTGGTAACACAGGAGTTTGGGAATATGCTTTTCCACGAATTTTACATATTATTTTTTCTTCAACCGTTGATTTACATTACATTCAAATGAGATTGATCGAAACGAGATAAACCAAACAATTAGCCATGCAGCTTCAACGTCTATAAATTCTCGTTGCCCTCCAGTACAATTCACCAACTGTACCATAAATGTAAATATTAACAACAGTTAATTTGTGTTCAAGAACATCGTTATAAATTAGATGTTTGTTTTATTTCCTTTATAACAACTTTACTAATATAAAAATTAAAACCATACTTTGTTTCATTTTATTGTAGTAATCCATTTGTAACATTACCGCACGCTACAGTAGTGTGGTAAGAATATTACCGCCATAAAATACTTCAACCTAGAATTTCAACTCCTATGTTGTCAGCAGTAACTACTGTTTTAACTGCTATCTGAAGTTTGGCCGCAGGAACTATAAAATTCAGCGGGAATTTTAAATATCAAGTTGATAGAGAATTTTATCTTTTTAAAAAATAAATCGACTGAAGAACACAAAATTCAGCTGCTTATAAAAATATATAAATTATAACTGATAATATTTCGCCAAATCTTGCATCAGAGCTGAACAAAAGAGAATATTTGGCAAACTCTTGTTGATGCAAGATTTGGTGAATTACTATCAGTTATAATTTATATGTTTTCATAAAAGCTGCACCTTGTATTCTTTTAGTAAAAAGTCAATTTATTTCTATAAAACTTGTGCAGCAGAGTAAGAGTTAAAGCAACATAATGCAACATTGCACAACAAAGTTTTTTACGTGGTTTGTTTATTTTTCCTTCCATTTTGACATCTTGACATTACGATTGTTGATGATCAGTGCCCTCTACAGTTTGGCCGCATCGTAACTTAAAAAATTCTCTCCAATCCCAGTTACAATTCTAGGTTGAAGTATTTTATGATTACCGCACTGTTATTTTCTAATTGTTTAGCAACTGCCCACTATTCTGGAGTGTTGAGCTTTGCGCATAGAAAACAGGTCAAAATAGTGTCACTTTTCCCACGATCGGAGAAAAAATAAATTATAATTTAATCCTCAACATGAATGGGCTAATATTGAATGAAATTTATGAACAGATTAATACAAAGCTGTACATATTCCTACTTGTGTTAAAGTATTAATTCAGGGTGAGTTATTTGGTGAAAACATGTCTCATTATGATAAACAGGATGTTCTAAATGAAAATTTAGATTGAAAATAGTTATGTATTGCTTCAATTAACACACAAAATGGCTTTTAAATCAAGGATAATACAGGATCATCCTCATATAATTTTGATTTATCTATAATTTACTCGATATACGGCTCACAATTTCTTCAAATATTCTTACATAGAATAGATGTTTGTCTAGAACAAATCATTAGGCATTGGTTAAATAATTGTATTTCTCCTGTACAGATATCCCGATATGCTCCACTATGTAGACTTTTATTTTGTTAAATGTATCTGCAATATTCAAATATTTCAAAGAAATGAAATCATTCATTAAAATAATCTCTATCACAAAATTACTCATTTATTTGTGAATAAAATTAAAGTTCAAATCAATATGTTTGGTAAAATTCTTCAAGAAGACAATTGTTTGTTCAAACCTCTGAAGTGAGCTTTTTTAGGAACACAGATACTTTTATCAAAGCCCGATTTTTACTACTCCAAAGTTTCAGTGGACCCTAAAAGGTAGATAGGAACCTATAGGAGACTAATAGGCAGTTAGTTACATTCCGGACATAAAAATTCCTCAACGTCGCTTTATAGGGTACCTAATCCTCGAAAACAGCTTGTTTATGAAAATGAGGTTATAAATCGTCAGCCATTTGTAACGTCACTTGCAAACTGGCAAACTGTCAACCACTGTAAGAATGCTTGATTCGATTTAAAGTTACGGTTTTATCTATGGTACTAACCAAACATGGGCGCGAAATTTAAACTCATTCGAACTATACAAAAATATTGAAAGTGATTTTAAGACACGGGCCATCTTTGGCGCGAATACTTATACTCCTAACAAGACAGCTACCTGTAAACATTTCCTGACAAGACAGATCCTGAGCAAGACAGTACCTGTAAACAGTTCATGGGCAAGAAAATTCCCCGCGAACAATTCCCGCTTTCATTTGAATAGAAACTTATGAATTATTTAAAAATGTGCATTTTTTGCGACATCACACAAATATTTGTTTCTGCTAATATTCATAGATCCGTGAGGGAATTAAAATGTTTGTTTAATAATATCCAATCCGCTGCAATAAAAATAAATTGAATCAAGATGAGAACGACACAAACAAAACTAATTCCGAATAATCTGAAAGATCAACATCCAATTTTGAAGTTTTCAACTTAACCTTTTTCAAGAAAAAGAGATATCTTTTAAAAGAAATCTTTATTTACAAAAGTGAAATATAACTTTTGATACTGTCAAGAAAAATGAGGTCATCAATTCAACATTGTATTGTTATGCTGCACGGATGGATGCATCCAATTTAAATACAAATTGTTTTAGAGCCCATTTTGGGCGGGGTGTGTACATCATAAATCAATCCGGTGGGTTGGTGGAATTAAACATTGTGTTAACCTACCGAGTGAACCATTAGTAAATTAGCTGAAATATGGGTGTAGGCATCGCACTATTGAATTAGATGACTTTGTGCTTTACTGGACAATTGCAAATTACATTCAAAACAGATTCAAATTATTCATCGGTGTTTGACATCTATCATACAATACGTTTTTGTTTTATAACCGTGCTTTTTCTTTTCCCAATTATTCTTTCCAGTTTTTACTTTAACAATTACTCTTTTAGATGTGTATGTATATTTTCATATACTCACTGATGTCTAAAATATATATATATATATATATATATATATATATATATATATATATATA
>CAJUYI010000787.1:47691-58905 GCA_910591695.1 Galerucella pusilla
TATATATATATATATATATATATATATATATATATATATATATATATTCTAACCGGTGTGAAGTTGGCAACCGAAATGACGGAAATACCCGAAGGAACAGTGGCGCACTGTGATAGGAGATAACAAAAACAAATGGATATTATCTTGTAAATTGTCAAAAAAATCGAAAATAAATCAATGCAACACATACAGAAGGAACAACTAATTCGACAGGGTCTAAGGGTATCAAAATGGCCAAAAAATACCCCAAAAATATTGGAAACGTATGAAAAGCATGACGGAAACAGAGTATCATCTTCTGAATGGTCTCAAAAAATCACAAATAAATCAATACAACACATACTAAGAGCACAACTCCTTCGGAAGGGTCTAAGGGTGTCAAAATGGCCAAAAACTACCCCAAAAATATTGAAAACGTATAAAAACGTTGCCCTTATGACCCTCGTGCCCCGGTACCCAGGCTACCGTAACACTGCTACGCTCACCCAGTGTGTTTAGGGCCCGCTCACACTCCCATACTAGCTTAGAATTGATCTCTACGGAGTTGAGTGCCATTAGCGCTGCTTGGCTGTCTGTGAATATGGCAGTTGAACGATTTGTTCTCGTATACCTTTTAGTTTTTTCCACACTGGTGAATCGCCGTTATTTCCGCCTGTAAAATTGTGACCATTCTTGATAGGCTTACTGAGAAGGCTATCCCTTGCTTTAGCCTTACTATACCGGCTCCTACGCCGTCCAACGTCTTTGACCTGTCTGTATACCAAAAAACATCCGCATGTATGGGTACATGAATAGGTTCATAGTAGTAATCCAGGAGTATCTTCGACTTCTTTGCTCCATTAGATGTTTCCAATGGTCCAGTCTTATCTTTTTTCGGTTCAACGCTCCAATGAATGCATCCATCTGTCATAATAATACTTAATCATCTGTCTTCTAGGTTTCATCAATATTGAAATAAGTACACTTTCCATATAAATACAGCAAAAAAATGTCTCTCAGTTGTATACGTACATCCAGTCCAACAGATCTATAAAGTGCTTCAAAACATTAAATGCGAGATACCTACTGTATATTATCATTCAGAAAATAGTGTTATGGGGTAATACATTACATCATCAACATAATATTGGCTTAGTGGTAGCAATTGTAAAACTGAAATAGTTCCCTAACGCTGATACACATCGGTAATATAACTCGTTTTCGCGACTTATTGCACACCATTTACTTCTAGTATAGCTGCTAGCTAGCATACACAATTTTTAGTTCCATATCATTAGTCCGAGACAATATTATGAAAATACAAGGAACTAAGATCCATTTCTCAAGCGTACGGAGTCGATTTCGCTCTTTGGAATATTCAGTTTGCTTCTTCGCCAGCGGGTAATCATCATTTATTGTAAATAAGTATCTTTGTCTAATATTGTACGTAACATGTGTGCTGATTCGTTTCTTTTCATAAAATAGAAGAATGTACAAGAGTAGCTGCAGTTGGTTGATTGCCATTCAATTCAGGAGATTTTACAGGGTGTCTAATTATATTCTGACTGTTTTCATATTCTAGATAATGAGAGAATTAGGCTTAACATCAAGTTTTGCTGTAAGATATTTATATTTGGCTTCTGGTTTATCCGCTATTGAAAAATGGCATGGTTTCGAAAAACAATGGACATATTTTTTTTATTGTGACTCCCTGTACATCCAGTTGTATTCTAAAAGGCACATGTAGCTAAAAACTTAAACCATAAGAATTTACAATAACGAATCAATAAATTAAACACAAAAACGTGGGAAAAACATCCAGCAGTGAAAAAGAAGAAAAAATTTTAACGAATTCATGTAATATACTGATTGAAATCTCTCGAATTGTTTCTAACTACATTATTTATGGCGGAGATTATTTGCGCCTGCTACAGGTTAAGATAGCTGTATCCCGATAAATTGTCTTCGATAAAAAATTTGATAGTGGGACGAAAAAGGAAAGACACGATGTAAAACCCTTAGGAATTATATCTATAAAACATGCAAAGAATCGAAAGAAAAATGGGTGAGGGTATCAAACGAAATATAGTTGTAGGGAAAGTAGATTAGGAATACAGGAAAGTTGAGAAAAATTTAAATTTTTTGAGTAACAAGTTTATTAAAAAGTACGCAATGATTGTTTTAGATCTATAGAGGAAAGGACCATTCTACAATGTATTATGAGATTTCAAGAGGAAAAAATGTACCTATCCACAGTATAATAGCTGTAATAGACGCAGTTCAAAGTAAAACTGTAATCTACTGTGTGATTATTGGGTTCTACAAAAGGATGATCCTCCCCAGCTCCTGGCTACCTGCCATCTACGGTGGTTCGGTGCTACTGCTGCTACTAATACAAATACCCAGGGTAGGTTAGGTTAGGTGTGTGGTGAGGGGGTTTATAAGGTCCTCGCAAGAGTCTATTGTGGCTCACACGGCTATTTGTCAATTAAAAATCACTTGAATCGCTTTTCATTTGTCGAAAAGTCACTAAAGTGTAGTAAACGTAACAACTTTGCATTTTAGAAGTCAATTGCTGTAGGTCACAGCATACTATAGTTTTATTTCAAAAAACGTATGTAACAATTTTGAAGTCCAAACTTTTATTCACAAACCCAACGTTGAAGTTACAATCATTATTTTCTACCGGTTTTTGTCTTTCATTGTTTTCCAATACAATAATTGGTACATAAAGTGTAACCAAAATACTCCCACACTAGAGCGCACTCCATTCCAAGGGGTTGAGTTCTGCACAAATTGAACTGTTTTGTACGCTATCAATGGAATGAGGTACGCAATCATAGAGATACTACAGATAGATGCATGAAGCTACCTCGGAGCCCGTCAGTGTGTAATAAGGTCGGCTTGGGATTTTTTTCACTAAAAGCGCGTTCCTATATATACACAGAAAAAGTTAGAAAAGCCACAGATTGTCTCTCCCTTTCTTTCTCAGTTGGACATTCCCACTTACACAGCGGCTCATGTATTGTAGCCTCTGTAGGTCATTTACGATAAGTTTGCAATAACAAAACATCACAAATGTTTTACATCGTTGCCACGCTGTAATTTTTTTCCAGTAGTTGGCATAAAATTATGTTAATAAGTTGTTTATTGCATAAGATTACATTCAACTCAAAAATAAGAGCAGAGATTATAAAATTTTGATGATTAAATACATACAAGATTTCAAGATGTCCAGTAAATAACAAACTATAAAATGTGAATGAATTGAAAACGACAAACCAAGAAATTCTGATAAAATTGTCTGGCTATCCCGGACACGGCAGCCAACTTTTGGACCGTAACTTCCCTCTTCATATGATTAATTATTCCATTTACACTTTGGATATTTAGATTTTGTTCAGTGGCTGCAAATGTTACTACAAATGTCAAAATTTTCAAACTTATTGTAAATGAACTTTATCTGTAGTATCTGTATGTTTGCAAATCATATTAATTTGGACGCCACCAGTTTTTAATCGAAAGGAAAGCAATGAAAAATGGAAGTTAAAGGTGAAAAGCTGGAAATACCTTGTGAAAATTAATTAAAAATAAGCTGCTACAAAATACAACTTTGAACTAATTATACCTGAACACGTGTTAATAAGGGTAAACATTGAATAATCAATATGAGAATATTTATTGAATTATCGAAAAAGTCACATCTATTTAATATTTCAAAAAACCAATCTTGGAGAACAAGTTATAATAATTAACATGCCAAATTCACAGATAAAGATAAAGATAAGACGAAGGAAGTTATCCAAAAGGGCTGGATTGACTGCAGGCGAATGGCGGCGTTAGCTCCAGAAATAACAGGAACGACACAGGAGCATGCCTTGAAATTGCCTGGAATTTGCCTTGATCTTTCCGGCACGATATGATAATATTTACCATAAAAAAACTTGGAAATGTATCCAACTGTTGCCTATCTGTGGCACTTAAAGAAAAGTTACATTCGAAAATCTGAAATTACGAAAATCTGAAGACGAATTCAATAAAAATTAATATTTTATTTTGGAGTGGCTAGTGTTACATGGAAACGGCATGCTTAGAATTTAGTAGAAATTTCGAAAGGGTGACTAGTGAGCAAAAAAACTTCACAAAAAAAAAATAGTTACAGGTAAACGGCTCAACCGCTAATGAAGAAGTGTTATATGAAAAGGTTTAAGCTTATACTTCGCCTGAAAACAAATCGAGTATGTCCCTTTATTTTTTCTACATTAATGAAGGTCGACGCCTATGGCGTGAAATGTACTGATGAAGTGTAAGATGAAGGGCAATAATAATATTGGAGAATGGTTCTTTGGATTTTATGCAATAAAATTTGATTAATGCCGTTTATTCGAGGGACCCACCACTCTCGGCGGCGACATATTTTAAATCGTTATTGGTTTAATGGTTTAGCAAACTCCTATTAAATACATTTCATCTTAGAAGATTCGAGCCCAATATATTATTTTTATAAGCAATTAGAATTTTTTCCTGTCTTCAAATCCGTTTAGATCCGATTTTCGGTCTGAACATAAATTTGTTTTTAGGAAATCGAATTTAGTGAAAAAAAAAGTTCTGCCGGTCATTAATTTACAAGCACGACCCTCAGATTATTAAAAACTTTCATCGGGCGATTTGAAGTTGAAATTTATTGACTTGATAAAAAGTAACGAGGCGAGAAGGTTTTTGTACAGACCGCTAGGATTTCATTTGCAAAAAATGTGTTTATTTCCAACTATCTACAGCAGGGATGTCAGTAGATTTTTACTAAGTACTTGAAGTTTCATGACTTTTTCATTTTTTGATGATATTTCCCAAGTTATATTTTTTTAGGTAAAATAATAAGCTTTGACAATCATATTTCAACTTAACCCTATTTCACAATATCAGATAAATATCTAGAAAGTTAAAGCTCTAATAGCATGAGAACGGACCAAAAATGTAATTACAAGTTTTTCTCATTTTGAACAGATATCATCTGCCATCAAAAGTATCTTGAAACATTTCCCTTTAATTAAAGTAGAAACGAAGCGCGTTTAGTACCTTTCGAATTTTAAAAACTCCTGCATACCTAAAGCTGATTCGTGGAGAACGGGAACTAATTATCTTTCGAGAGGTTAAAGGTGGTTTTCATAACCGCATTGCATAATTTCAAGTGGAGTATAATTAGTTAAGAGCTTCCTACAGCCGCAAATTAATATAAAAAGTATCTACAAGGGCATCTGTAACGTACTAATTCACTTTTTCGATTATTCTGGAACTTTTTGAAATACCAAAATCGATTATAAAGTAATCAAAATATAGTTCGTTGAAGAACAGATACAAACATTAAATTTAATATGTCGAAGCTTTTAGATTATTGTCAGTAATTCACAGAAGCCAGTTGAGTGTTAAAATAATGGGGCTTTGGTAACAAATATATCTCTTTAAATGGGACGTTTTAAGTCTTTATGCCATCCCGAGCTAGACAATCAATCATATGTATATATAATCAAATTTTCTTCTATAGGTACCTTCCGGTGTAGGGAGGTTTCTCAAAATTTCAAGTTTCATGAACAAATTTTCCCATTCTTTTGTATTCGGTTCGTCTTTTTCGAATGTGTCTGGAAAAGCCTCGGAGAAGACGTTCAGGTCGAGGTTGCGGTGCACCAGGTGCTCGGGGGATCGTTTTGGATGTCAAATTCTGCTTTAGCGACCCATAAAACTCCCCCACAATGATTTTTGGGTTGTTTTTGACACTCTTGTCAGGAAAATTCTCGGAGAGGACGTCTACGTCCAGGTTGGGGCGCACCAGGTAAGCGGGGGGTGTTTGCCGATACCATATTTGAATACAGCGACCCAAAAAACCCCCGGGCGCCAAGTGTTTTTCCTTCCCCGCACGACGAATTCTGGGAGTGTTCCAAGGAGATGACGTTCGTCGGCGTTCCTGAGCAGTAGGTGGTCAGATAGTCAATTTGAACATCATAATCGTGATCAGCGACCTCGAAAACCCCCAAGTACCCATTCTGGGCCAGTTCTGACTCTTTCTTGCAAAGTTATTAAGTTGTCCGAAGGGCGTCTCAAAAAATGCATTTTTCGAATGCATTTTTGGCTGCAACAATGCAATTTCTGATTTTGGACAAATGAAAACTAGGTAACTTTCTTACAAATAATTTTTGCAAGCGAATGCCGAAAACCGCATTCCGATCGGTGCTGCCCGAACATTTTTTTTTTTCGCGTATAATGACGCGACTACTAGGAGAACATACCTCTGTATTTCAGGCAAAGATTTATGCTATCCTAGAATGTGTCAGAATTAACAAATATAGGACTGACACCCATAGGATAAACATACTAACTGATAGCCAGGCACCCCTTGCAGCTTTAAACAGCCGCAAGGTACATTCAGACTGGTAGAAGAATACCAGAAAGAACTAAATGAACTAGCAGACCACATTAAAGTAAGATTAGTGTGGGTGCCGGGACATAACGGTATTTCTGAAAATGAACAAGCTGATGAACTCGCGAGAAGAGGTTCAGCAACAGCATATGTTGGACCAGAACCAGCTCTTGGGACCACAAAGAAGGTAGTCCGAGGGCAAATACAAAAATGGGTACAAAGCCAACACAGACTTCAGTGGAGGAACACTCCAAAGCAGGTACAAAGTAAAACCTTCATAGGTGACACATGTGTGAAACGGGCCGAAGAACTACTGAATATCAGTAGAAATAAGCTAAGCATTTTATTACCGGTTATTTAACGGGTTATACCCCGGTAAAATATCACCTGCATGAAAGAGGGTTATATAACGGGGACCTCAGCTGCAGACTTTGTGGCATGGAGACCGTGACCGTGACATATCTTATCTGACTGTGAGGCACTGGACTCGAGGAGACAAACAATCTTCGGAGAAGCCAATGTGCCACCCGAAGTATATGGCACACATCCAATGGACCTATATCATCTACTCGAAGGTACGGGGATAATTGGATGGGTGGAATAAATGTTGGAGTAGAGTACGATAAGACAACAGGCTGTAGTGCTCCCGGCATCAGAACGGTTCCCAAACACACACATACACAAAATGTTATTGTCACATGATTATTCTGGTCTACTTTGCTTTTAACAATCTATTATCTTTGCTACCCATACCTTTTCAACTAGTCTATTATCCCCCATTCGCAGTATATGTCCCTACCAGTTCAGATGTTTTTCTTCTATATAATCTAGCATGAATTTTATTCCTAGATCCTCTTTAATGTCAACATTATTTGGTCCGTCTCGTTTTGTTATTCCTTCCACAGATCTCAGGTATTCTATTCCGATACCTTGCATTCGACTGTTCATGTTTTGGTCCAGTACCCATGTTTCATTGCTATGAGTATCGGTCTAAAAACTGTTTGGAATACTGTCATTTCCGTTCTTCTTGAGATTTCCTTCTTATTAGTAAATCCAGATTCAAGCATGTGATAAGCTTTTTTGGCTTTTTCTGTTCTTTTTATTTTATCCCTATTCTGGTTACCAGTGCTCTCAATTTCTGTTTGTAAGAATTCAAAGTACTTATGTAACCTGTTCGGAAATTATTTTATTCAACCTGAATTTTTTTGGCCATTATAATTAAATCGCTAGCAAATGGTCTAATTTTTTTTATTCGGTTATTAAACGTCGGTCTATTTCTGCGACTGAGGCTAATCACCGACGCCAGGAGCACTCTACCCCCAGCCGGAAATTCTGGCGAACCCACTGGTGTTCCAACCAGTTCTAACGTTACTTTAACGAGCCCAATATCCATGGACTCGGGACCTCGGTTTTACGTCTCCTCCGAAAGACGGTATGTCTACCTATACCTCGTGCTCATTTGTATAATGCCTGCGAGCCGTGATATGCTACTTCGTTGCCGGCTGTACCGGCCCTATACGACGGTCTTCCTTGGCATGGTCACCCATCCAAGTACTAACCACGTTCGACACTGCTTGACTGTAATTATCGCACCAAATGCGTTCCATTACAGTGATGGGTCATCGCCCTGGATCTAAGTTGCTTTATACCTACAGAAAGTTCCAGCGTGTAGCTGTTTTGGTTTGCTTTATGTGTTCCATGAGAATATTGAATGAAGTTTAGCCTAGAGCACTAACTGCACTATACGGTACTGAAACGGGGATATTGAATAAAGAGGAGGGGAATATAGTAAACAGATGGTGAGAAGGGATATGGACACGAAGAGCAAACCAATAAATAATATAAGAGCAATAAGAGAAACAACACTTGGCTGGGTCATATGAAGCGTATGCCAGATACCAGAATGACAAGAAAAAATTATAAATGTAGACATACCTAGAAGGATCGCGAAAACAAGGAAATAGTATGAGGAAGCCATTGAAGACCTAAAAAGGGGGAAGTATCGGACTGGAAGGCGAAAACAAGAGACAGGAAACAATGGAAGAAAATTATCACAAATATATGGGCCTAATAGGCCTGTGTGTAGTATTAATACTATATAAGCATGAGTTCCAACTGTTAATTGCTACCAAATTTTATACTGAAACTGTTTACGCGATATTGGATTGTAAAAAGGTCATATAATTAATAAAATACTGGGTGTTTCAACGGAAAGCTAACTAAAACATGCCAGAGATTAAATTTTATCAAAATTAGCGAGTAGGGCTCCTCAAATAACATCCAGTAACATGGTACGATTATTTAATTAGTATTTTTTGGCATTACAAAATTGGATTACGTTGTCATCGAAAAGTTCATGAATCACACGCCAACAAGTGAAATATGGGTTTTTAATGTTGATAAAAGCAAACTACTATGAGAACATATTTCGTTCAAATCGTAAATAACATTATGTCACTCGGTATAAATAGAAAGTGTTCCGAAAATACGAGCATTTAACTGAAATTAATTTCTTTGATAACTTTGCTACATTTCTGTGAAATTCTCAGATATTTTTAGATTGAAAATGTCTTCTGCACTGTCTCGAGTTGTATAAAGAATGGAAAAGAATATTAAAAATAGTTTTGAAAAAGATTTTATTTAAATATACAATAATAATCAACAAAGTTTTATTTAATGGAAAAGTTATAGTAATATAATAAAAATATAATATGCAAATTTTATAATTTGTGAAAATAAATTCCATTTTTGTCCAAAATGTTGATACTGTTGTGTTATGTCGGTATCATAAGCGATTTTGTGAGAATTTTCGATCAAATTGTTTTAGCGTACAGCCTAATAAGTAGTTCTTTCTTTTTGGAGAATATTTATTAAATTTGATGATGAATTTTTGAGCTCTCACACTGTTTAACGACACTTTTGCCTCGTACTTGGTTAGTATTTCCCTCTGTACGACATAACATATCCGAAGTTGATTACAAACTTTTTTTTTATTTCTAAGCAGTTGAATGAAAAAAATATATATATCAATGACTCCTTATTTATCAATTTAATGCAATTGTATTGAAAACATTAATCAAAAAAATATTCGTCGCTTAAAAATAAATCAGTGAGAGATACATTTCCTTAATGCCTACATCGGATTACTTTCAAATTTATAAAACTATTTTAAGACACTGGCTGTCGCATTTTAACTAACTTAGATCTAGAAAGTGGCCAGGAAAATAAACTTAGTTAAACTCCAAATATTTAAAAAAAACACATTAATGTTTGTTGAGGACAACTTTGATGTTAGATTATGTGGTGTTGGGTGTTGAGATGTGGAAGAATAATGGTTTTTTTCTACTACCGTGTGTAAAGTTCGTACTTTAGACACATTTTCGAGTGCGTAAAACTTTACGCACTAGTGCGTAAAGAAAATTACTATTAAACTTTTGTATTTTAATTAAATATTCGCTAGTAGAAAAAATATTGTATGCAATTCGTGTCTAAAGACCTTTTTTTCGACTCATGTGATCCACATTCGTCAAAAAAAAGGCTACTTTACACACTAGTTACATAAATAACTATTATTTACGACCACTTTTGAAATTATGCATTTACGAACAAAAAAGAAATGTGTGAAATTATACATTATACATACGTGAAAAAGCGTACGTAAATGAACAGCGCTTTTTATATGGGACTTTCATTATAACACCCAAAAGCGTGCGTAAATGACCAATGCTTTTTAAATGGGTTTTTCATTACAGCACTCTTTTTTAGCTACGTAATTATCTAGTTGCCTTGAATTTGGTCTTTTGTTGTATAAACTTTTGTGCCGTCAGTAAATTTGACAGAAGTGTCAGACATAGTGAGAAATATTTGTTACTTTAAAAAAAGACAAATCACCCAATGTTATAATCAGTAATTTTAATAATTGTCCCCATTTCACTGTAAATATGAATTTGAATAATTAGAAGTCGTTGTGTATATATATTTGTTTATAGAAAATTCATTTTTATGTTTTTTGACTCTTTATTTGCAGTTGGATTTTGAGGTTTTGGTAGACATTGTGACTCTCGGAATGACACTTATAGGTTATGAAATTACACATTGAAGTAGTATGTCCTGGTAGCTAAGGTTCACAGCTCTGTAGCAGAATAGCGTCAGTCAAAACAGCGCTAGCTTTAAATAGCGTCAGTCAAAATAGCGCTAGCTCAAAATAGCGCCAGGCAAAATAGCGCTCGACAAAAAAGCGCTGCATAAAAATAACGCAGTTTGAAATGACTTAAATGATTATTCACAATGAAGATCTGGAATAAAGTACTTGAAATGTTTTATAATTTAATATTTTTAGAGTTGAAATACTTTCTATTTCTTTCTATTTCTATATCACACGCATTGCATACTACCGCACCAAATGATTATTATTCGGTGATATGGTTGAAATAATACCCTTCTTGGTGTGCGTCATCGATTGTTAATGTCCTTCTAACACATTACGTAGGAAGAAATGGAAAAAAAGGCAGGTCTGTGATTAATCCTTATCAAAATATCACAATAATGAACCGTTTAAATGTATTACAAACGTTAAAATCTTTGACTTACAAAAATTTAATTGGTTGATGTTTAGATTACGCTCAAGCTCAACCTATGAAGGCGTTACTTTCGTAGCGGCAATAAGTCTTACGTCTTTTTCTACTGTCACACTAACAGTTCTTGACAGGTCTGTACTTTGTTGTTTACGGACAATTATTATTTATGAAAAGTGAATATTGATCTTATTGTTTTATTTATATGAATAATACAAAAATATGCATGAATACACGGAAAAACATCAG